>JASDQU011506443.1:0-12125 GCA_032191745.1 Picea mariana | reverse complement strand
AAGTTAAAATGAAAATGAATGTATTTAAAATAAAAAATTATTGTTTTTTTTTCATTATCTTTTATTTTAAAGAGAGACTAAGTGTAATTTTTTTTTTACAATGTTAAAAGGGTTTTTTTGGATTTGTGTACTCTATTTAAATACTTTTCATTTAGTTGTAGTAAACAATATGCATAGGGTTAGTAGATTAATAAATGTTGTATATCTTTGGATATACATTATTGGATTTAAATACTTTTAAATGGGATTGTGTATATCCCAATTTATATATACTTTTAAATGGGATTGTGTATATTCCAATTTATATATTTTACTAGTCAAATCAGTTAAATCGATCCCTTGTCCCACAAACAAGAAGGTCTCATACACTAGTTTGGTGTCTAGCTTGGTCGTGACCTTAAAAATAGATTATTATTATTATTATCATTATATAGCATTTATTACTCACTTGCTTGATGCATATTGAGTGTATTTAGCTGCCACTTCCCATTTAATTGCTATCATATTAGTACTTACATGGTACAAACACATATGCATATGTTATTTATTTATTTTTAAAATATATTTTCTCAATAAATAAGAAATTTAATGGTTTCTATAGATACATTTTGAAAAAGAAGAATTAAGTTGGAAATGTTGTGAGAAGAAGATTGCTTCTTTATTGATGTTTAATGATAAAAATTGTAACACACTTTTATGCAGGTTATTAATTCCAAGCATCATGTTGGCACTACTTCTTTGTAGAATACTATTGACTTCATGACCAAGTTACTTCTTTACAAAAGCCTAAGTTGTAGTCTAAACGTTCTATGTTTTGGTTCTTTTTCGGTCATATTATCCATTTAATTTTACCCAAAATCCAACAAGAAATTGTTGGATCTCCAGATGTAAATGGTTAAGTCTATGTAATCCCAGTGTCCCAAGGGTTTTTCAGCACGTTGAATCCATTTATGCATTCAAAAATGCAATCTAAACGATAAAAAATTGCAATTCCGCCCAGATTTATATGGCCAGATTCTGACAAAAAATGCCAAAACGTAGAACATTTAGACAACACCAAAGCCTAACACTCAACTTTGTGATGAAGTCATAATTTATTGATTTGCAAGACTATCTATTGGGTCTAGCTCGGGTGGTTGAGAGAAGGTTATCCTCCTTGCATGTGATCAATTCACACAATATCTCGGGTATTTGAGAGAAGTGTTATCCTCCTTGCCCATGATCAATTCCCACAAGCGACATGTTAATCTTTTAATGAGTATATTGGTGTATTAGCTTTGAGCTCTAAAAAATCGATTTTACCCTAGGTACCATCCTCAAAACCAGGAGAAGTGCCTAATGGGTAAAAAATATAATAATAATATTAATAATAGGTTGGCATGAGCAAGGGAGATCATTTATGATCTTGATGAAAAACAAGAAGCAACTTTTGAATGGGAGTTAGGGTTTGCAACAAATAATCAGGTAAATGTGCTTGCTTTATTCCTAGGGATAAAGTAATTTGAGCCTATGCATAGCAAAAACATTCTAATTTTGGGAGACTCTATTATAATTGTAAGGCTCATGCATAACTCATTTGCATTAACAATGGGAAATTTGCTAGAATCATACAAAGGATACAAAAAGCTCTCAACAAATTTGAATACTTGGAATTCTTTCATGTTTTAAGGGTGAACAACAAACAAGCAAATTGATTGGCAAACTCAGCCTCTCACCATGCATAAGGAGTCCTTAGATGTAAAAATGGGTTATCAATAGAACCAATTCCTTAAGTATATTCATAGTCACTGTAACTATTTGTATAATATCCATGCATCAAATCTTGCAGTAGAATGAAATTAATACACATGATCCACCATCAATGGATTACATACATGAGTTACCATTGCACTTAATCTTCATAATTAATTAATTGTAAGTAATAAATTAAATTAAATTTTATGTGTGTGTGTGTTGGTAGGATTGGTAACCATGCTGGGTTTATACTTGGGTGACACGTGGTAGATTCCTATCACTAACACCACACACAAAGTAAGTTGCGGTCCTTGAGAGTCCACTCCATCACCGAGTGATATACACCCCAAGAGCAATAAATTAAATTATATAACATTAGTTATAATTAATAAATTATATTATATAATATATAATATGGTTACTTAGTTACAACTAACAAATTATATTATACAATATAAAAGTTTTTTTTTCCAGTAGAAAATTTCTCAATATATTATATATTTGATGTTCTCAAGGAGAGTACATGAGTTCACTACTACAATGACATCTTACAACCATCTTCTATTGGTATTTCCATAACCAATCATAGACAAAAAAAAGTGGTGTTACATTGATCTTGATACTAATAAACTAGTCAGTCTCTACAATACGTAAACAGTCCAAAAATAGCAAAAAAATTTGCAAGTGGACAGTCCATAGTGTCTATTGACATGATTACATTTTGGAACCAGATATAACTCAAAAAATATAAGTCTTGGACTTCACCGATATGCTATCTAAATCATATGTAGAGACGAAGAGATAGTGGAAGGCCTCATGGCCATCCTGCCATTTGTTGTAGTGGATCCTCCCTTCCAGAACTTTTAGAGTTTTTTTTGAAAGTATATCTGCTTCCACATTCTCTTCCTTGTATATATGGTCAAACCTAATAGTGTTGAAGAGGGTAATAAGTTCCCTAATCTTCTCCATCCATCCCATAAGTGAAGTAACCTGTAGATTACTCATGTAGTTTAACCAGTCAACCACTGTCTTAGAATCCCCTAGTAACTGTAGATGATCAATTCCCAGCCTATGAGCTAAAGATAAAGTGGCCCACACACCAAGTAGTTTTTCCCTGGTGTTTGAACCCATTCCACAACTGAATGTCCACCTATAGATAGTATTCCCCGAAATCTTTGTGATACCCCCAGCTCCGCTCGGAGTACCATTTGCTTGTGCAACATCATCGAACCAACGTATAGATTGTAGAGTGAAGTCGGGTGTTTTTTTTTTCCTTTTGTAAGTATGATTTGAGGGCATTGTGCACCAACAGCTTCGACAATCCCTCTGATCTGAAAAACAACTCCATGTACTGTAGTTGTGCGGGATTAAAAAATACATGTGTTCCCTTCCAACCAAATATACCAGCATGTCAATGAAGGTAGAGTATGATGCATTTTTTGGAACTTCAACTAGTTTTCAAAACAATTTATTAGTGTGGTGCCACCCCAAGCAGTAACAAAGTTGAAAATGGTAGACAAAAACTTCCATAGATGTTGTGTAAATGGACAATTTACAAATAAATGAAGGACTGCCTCCTCATCTCTATTGCATAATGGACAGTAGCTCGGTCCTTCCCAGCCTCTTTTTTTCATATTTTCCCAAGTTAGGATTTTCTTCTCCAATGCCGACCAAATGAAGAGTTTGATTTTGTAAGCTATGTCCCATGTCCATAACTATCTTCGCCACCATGTAGTTTGTATCGACCAATATTTCCTTGCCAATGCGTTATATACATTTTTTACAGTGATAATTCTGGAATGGTCACCTCTCGTCCAGACAAGCGAGTCATCTCTAGGCTGAAGTTGGACTCTAGATTCAATGAGTGCCTTGCAGAAAGAAAGCCACCCAATCGCCAGGTTTCCTGAGAGATCTAGTTCATCACTGGATTTCCACTGATTTGTAATGAATCCCAAAGAGGACTGAGCGATGGCTTGATACAAATACCGAATGTTTTTTTTCTTTAGCACCAACAAAAGTTCTGGGGAAAGTAAAGAAGAGTTGTCAATTCCCAAGATCTTATCCATACCAATTAATATGGAGAAACCATTACTAGGTTTCCAACTAATCCAGTGAGTAATGACAGACAATGATTTCAACAAGTTTTTCCAAATCTGCGAGGTCGTTGGTTGATGAGGCGAAGTCGTTCTGAGCCAAGTAGCCACTGAATAGTAAGGTAAATATTTATCTTTGATCACCAGGTGCCAGATACATTCTTTCATCAATGCTTGCCATAAGGAGTTCGTTGCCACGGCATGGTTAAACATGAACAAATTTTGGAGTGCCCAACCTCCAAGATGTTTCATATTTACAAGATTTTCCCAACTACAGAGATGTATTCCATGAGATTTTCCACCTCTCGACCAAAGGAAATCAAATATTAGTTTACGTATCCTAGAGAGGACAGAAGCTGGAACTGCCGCAGGGGTCATCCAATAAACTGATTGTGTTTCCAAGACCCCATTTGCAAGTGTACATCGTCCACCGAGTGTTAACCAACGATTACACCAATGTTTGATCATAATTTCAAATTTTATAATAAGCCATCTCCAGTCTTCAAAGGTAGTTTTCTCTTCTTTTATATAATACCCCAAGCATCTGAAACCCTCATTCAACTCCACAAAATTATAAGAAAATACTTCCTTATACTTCTCCAGAGTTTCTCCTTGAATCCTCGAAAAGTGAAATGTATATTTTTGTGGGTTAACTTTTAAACCCGAGGCACAACAACAAAGTTCCAGATATGATTTTATCACCTGCCATTCTTCAAGTGAAGTGTTTGTCATTATAAGTACATCGTCAACAAATATAAGGTGCAGAACTCTAATGACCCTGGAAACCTTGACTCCAGTCAAGCTTCCTTCCACTTGTCCTTTCTTCAGTAGAAGGCTAATGCTTTCCATAACAAGGATGAAGAGCAAGGGCGAGAGCAGGCAACATTGTATTAATCCACGTTCACTATTAAAGAAGGGTGAGGACTCCCCATTGATCAAAACAACAGAGGAGGAACTAATCACACAACTCATAATCCAATTGATAGAGTGTATGTTGAATCCAGATTGTACAAGTATCAAATGAAAGAAGTCCCAGCTAACACAGTCATACGCTTTTTTTAGATCCAATTTAAGAATCAAGTGTTTTTGCTTTCTAGCTTTGATACTGTGTAAACATTCTTTTGTCGTACCAATGGCATCCAAAATTTGCCTGCCCTTCAAGAACCCAAGTTTTTCACTCGACAACTCCCTCGAAAGTATGGGTTTTATTCTATTTGCTATCACCTTAGAGATAAACTTGTAGCATAGATTGCATAGTGCAATAGGTTTGTAACCCGAAAAGTCCAAGGATTATTCTCCTTTGGTATCAACGCGAGGAAAGTGGTATTCAGGTAACTTTTAATCTTCTCTCTGATTCTAGTGTCTTCAGGAAGTTCCAACAGATCATCCCCCACAATTTCAAAAAATTATGTAAAAAACTCATCCGTCCAGTCGTCCGGGCCTATACTTTTATCGATTGCAAAGTGTTTTAAGATTTCCCAATGTTCTAGCTTGGTAACCGGTATGTCGATGAGATTAGAGTCCTCCACAGATACAAAACATGGAAACAACCTGACTAAATCCAACTGTTCCAATGGGGAAATGTGGGGATCCGCTGAGAACATATTTTTGAAAAATCTGGTGACCTCACTCTTGAGAGCCTCTTAACCTCTATGTTCCTGCCCATTTTCATCACAAATCACCCAGATATGTTTTTGATTCCTTTTTGCGCTGGCATATTTATGAAAGTATTTAGTGTTATGGTCCCCACATTTTAACAAGATTGCACGACTCTTTTGTCGCCAATGTTCCTCTTCAATGAGTAGGATTTGATTGTGTTCTGTCTCAAGGGATTTCAATCTACATTCATTGTTTGGGTTCAATCCAGACCTCGGTATATCCAAAAGTTCCACCCTGATTTCCTCCTCTAGTGAATCCAGTCTTTTTAAATTTGCACATCGTCTAAGTCTAGCCCAAGATTTAATTCGGGCCTTTAAAACTTTCAATTTCCACACAAAACTGATCTGGACATCTAGTTCCAACAAAAAGTTAGGATCCCACCATACCTCTTTTACAATAGAAGTGAAATCAACCTCAGTCATCCAAGATGAATTTAACTTGAAAGGGTAAGCCACCAAAATTTGTTGGAAGTAAATTGGGCTACCACTGGCACATGATCCGAAACATAGGGAAGGTCAACCCATGTTTGATACCTACCCACATCAATTAATAGGCTTTCCGAGACTAGAACTTGATCCAGTCTCTTTGCCATGCTTTCCACACCATTTCTGTCGTTCCTCCATGTAGGAACAACCTTGTCCGGTATCAGGTCAGCCAATTGATGATCCTGAATCAAACTTTTAAAATAATCCGCAAGCTTATCCAGCCGTGTCGTCGCACCCCAGACCTCATCAACTTCTGTAGTAAAGTTTAAATCTCTTGAAAGAATCATATTTTTAGAATCTAACAAACCCCCCAAAGCCACCCGATCCCAAAATGTCTTTCCCTCAATGCAACGCCCATAAACATTTAGTAAACATATATCTTTATTATTCTCTAGTGAAGTGTCGATGAGTAAAATACCCCCAGTGCAGAGTGAAGGAAGCAATACAAACTTATTTGGGTCCCACGTCGCCAGGAGTCCACCCAAATTTCCCACAGAGTTAACAACACATGAACACCAATTTGGGATAAACTTCAACATAAAATGACGTGCCTTCTCCTCCTCAACTAACGTCTCTTGTAAAAAAATCACATCTGGTTTAACTTTTCAAAACATTCTACGCATGGAGGCTTGTTTTAGGGTTCCCCCACCCATCAAATGTTTAGGGATAAAAGGATCATGATTTGGCCCGTACAAGGGCTTTCATGCCTCTAAGCACCCCAGAGTCTGTAACAGTTGGAGAGAGTGAACCAGGTGTATTCACAGTGAGGGTAGCCCTCTTTCGAGCACTTCTCGTCTTAATGGGGGAAGTCTGAAATCCCAGACCTTTTGACCATGCATAACTTGGTCCAGCCCCCCCACAACGGTACTCCAACTGGTCCACAAGGTCAGCAGAACCTGAAAGAGTTAGGAAAATTTTGCCTTGATAAGTAGAAAGCGGCACCGTGGAATCAACCTCACGAAGTAGTGGAACTAATGATTCCAATGTCTCCCCTAAAGAGCAGTCACCAAGTTCAGTCTCCCGATAACCCGAAATTAAAAAAGGTTCATTCCCCCCCACCACCTCCCCCTCTCGAGAATTCTCGGGAATCGTTAAAAGTTTGGGTAGGGAAACCCTCGTTCCAAGAGAGGGACTGACAAAGGTAAAAGGACACACCCTTGGTTATGCTTGAGAGTTGTGAGCCCTAATCGAGCTGTGCAAAGACCTGTCCCCCGACAGAGGAAATGTTAAAACAACAATGGTTGAGGTAACCAAATTTGGGAGTGGGGGAGCCTCTATGGGTAAGGAAACAATCAAAATAACCAGAGCGGGACCATGAGGTGAAGTCACGGGCACAACACCCAACTGAGATGACGTATCCAATGCTATATTTTCCCAAGAAGTGAGCGAATTAAAAAAACTAGGACAAAATGCTTTGAGTTTACTTGTGAGAGTGTCTAAGGCCGAAAAGATCGGAGAGTCCGAGGAATCAGAACAAGGTACTTCTCGAGTAGAAGAAACAAATCCAGGCAAATCACATCTTGGCATCTTCCTAAGACGTGAGTTCTCCTCCTCCTCCTCCTCCACAAAACCCTGACAAGAATTTCTCAAGTGTCCAGTCTTTCGACAAAAAGTACTTCCATTGTATATCCAACGTCTTCAGCAGTCCCGTGTGGATATCAATCTCCACCAATATCCTTCCTAGCTTTCGTTCTAGCACACACAGTGATTGTTCATCAACACAAATAAAGCGGCCCAAAGCATTCCCTATGGTTGTTAGTGCCTTGGTACTCCAAAGGTTTAATGGTAAACCAAGAAGAAGCACCCACAAGTGCCTAAACTGGAAGTAATGCTGAGCAGGATCAAAAGAGATCCTCCACCTTTTGAGCATCAAGCTGACCACAACATATCCAGAATTTTCACCACGTCCTCCGTCGATTGAAATTTGAAACCGAACCAGCCTCTCAGGAGGAAGAATAAATCAGGTGCGTAACCCAGAATTGGTGTCTAGTTCGTCTTCATCCATGAAAGCAGTGAGGTGGTACACCGCGAACGGTAAGAGAACATGCTTACCAGCACGTTTAACGCCAAGTTTATCGCTTCCTCCAGACCCAGGTCATCCCCCAACACCATTTTTTGATGAGCTCGATTAGGAAGCCGTGGTTTTTTAACAGAATGTCTCCTAGGAACAGTCTTCTGGCCAACGTAGTTTACCCCACCACCACGCAGGCGCTTATGAACATCGTTTGTAGCTGCAACCCTAGGAGAAATTTTAATAGGAGACTCATTAACAGACCTCGACAGATTTTATCTGTCCTCATGGATAAATGATAATGAGATCGATGGTTGCATCGATACCAAGGGTAATGGCTCAAGAGAGCGTAGGTGTTTGGATAAAGAATGTTTGTCAGTTTCATTAAAAAGCCTCGCGTGCTCCCAGGCTACCTAGTCAACCGCACTCATAAGTGCGTTGACAACTGCTTCCGTCATGGAAGCGACTGGGGATAAAGGAAGTTTGCCGCCTCACTTCCACTGAAGACTCTGCGGGGGAGAAGAGCCAGTGTAAAACAACTTTCTAAGGGGGCCAATAAAAGCCAAAGTTAAGGGTTTACAGAGCATCCAGGATGATAAGACAAGAAGTTATGATCCCTTGTCAAGTCCGTATGTGAGAAAAATAGCCTAAGACAAGTGTAAAACACTAAACAAGGAGCTCCATAGCACCAGGCTCCACCCAGCTAGCCGACGGGTAAATGGTTACACTGGCTACCAGAGCCACTAAGAAAATTAGAAACTCTAAAAATAGTATTCACTAATCCTAGCTAAGTAAAACCTCCCAAATACCTAGTTGGGGTGGCAACGTCGCTATTAGAGGCCACCAAAATAGTTGCAAGTATTCAAAAATAATGCATTCCTGCTCTTCTCCGGTTCCTCCCGTTCCTCCTTCCCGGGTGCTCTCGTGGATTCAAAGCTTGTTAAAGTATATAATTTGTTGTTTTATATATAAAACAATAGATTAATGAATTATATTATATGTTATATAATAGAGTATCATATTATATATACAAGTTGTTAAAATATTTAATTTATTGCTATATATATTTATATATTATATAATCAGTTATTATATCATTTTTCTTTTAAAGTAAAATAGTTAATAGTATAAAAGGTTTATTGTATTTCAAAGTGATTCCATAAATTAATGTGAGATTTATTTTTAAAAACATTAGAAATAGTAATAATACAAAACACTTTATATTTAGTATTTCAAAAGTATTTATCATATCTTGAGATATCTTACCAAAATCTTAGTCAAGGTGAGGTTTATATGTAATTCACTATTGTCAAATAAAAATATAAAATATGATACATAATCATCTTTGACTTCTATACTTCCAGCTCAATGATTATCGTTGACCCAATTTCTTGAAATTCTATTGGTTTTTGAATTCCAACTCATCAACCCTATTTATTTCTTATGAAGCTCATTTTAGAACCAAATTTACTTTAGCAAATGAACTACAATTTGAGATTAAAAAAACTTTGCATTAGTTTCACTACTTATTTTTCCTTTGGATACGTATCAACTAAATAGTGCTAATGGTGCCCTTCTCCATGCACCTCATGGTCGTCTTATGTGCAAAANACCCAATTTCTTGAAATTCTATTGGTTTTTGAATTCCAACTCATCAACCCTATTTATTTCTTATGAAGCTCATTTTAGAACCAAATTTACTCTAGCAAACAAACTACAATTTGAGATTAAAAAAACTTTGCATTAGTTTCACTACTTGTTTTTCCTTTGGATACGTATCAACTAAATAGTGCTAATGGTGCCCTTCTCCATGCACCTGATGGTTGTCTTATGTGCAAAAAAACATGGTTTTTGAAGAGGCTAGTTCTGTAATGGTCATTGCACTAGAATTTAATTAGGGGGTAAATACTTGAAAACTTGACCACTCCACCATATTGACCACGTGGGGACCATGACATCAGTAAAACTCACATGTGGCAACTGATGAGATGGTGTTTTGATGCACCATTTGCATTTTTGTTCTCTTGTGAGCTTTCAAAGTACATGCCCACAAAGTTCCAGATTAAGTGAGCTATAGAAAAACCATCCACCAGTTTGATTGGTCATTTGCTCCATTATATTTTTCCACTAAACATTTTATTGAAACCACGTATGCATATGGGACCATTTTCATTCTTGTTATAGTCCCAAACCCTCTCCCTATTGACATAGTGTCTTGTTGCATTCTTGGAATCCCGACTCTCTTTCAAATCACTGATGATGAGTGTCGAGGCACTCGTGCTAATAAACATTAGTTTGAACCTTGCAACCAATATTACAACCATATGTGTAGTCTATATCACATTGTATAAGACGAAGGCAAAATATCTTTAAGTGATTCCTATCAAAATCACTAAACTGTGAGATTTAAAGCCTCAATCCTATCCCCACAATCGAATTGTTGTGTTGCCATGTCTAAAGCCTTATCCTACCACTTGTGCTTGATAGAAAAGGACCTAGAATTTTTCCAGAATAAGGGTGACCATACATATTGTGGTAAGTTTCCCATGCAGTTGCAACCTCCCTTATTTAACTTAGATATTAAGTATAGATATCGTGACCTGGTTATTTGGCTCCTTAAGTGTTAAACCATTAACTATGACTTGTTCTATGGCTTGATCTTTGTTGAACTGTCTACAATTAGGCCTTATCCTTGTCTAAATTGTTATGAACCAATATTATCACATTTTTTTATTTAAGTAGGATATGGGTCACTCTCCCCTTGCATAAGTCATTGTAACCACATATTATCTCATCCTTTCATTAGAGGAAGTGTGACCAAATCTCTTTGCAACCACATATCATCTCATCCTTTCTATTGGCGACATAAGTCACTTCTGGATTGCTAGCAGGAGCAGAGCCCGACGCCCATCAGTTTTATGTCACAGTAGTTTATATATGGGGTGACCGAATGGAAGCCAACTCAAAACAATATCATTCCAACTCCAAAACTAGGCCAGGCGTGCATAGTTGAGTGAGGTCTTATATAAACTTCAGACAGTGAGCTGTAGTAAAGGGTGAACAGGTGGAAGACTTATGTAAGAGAAAACCGGAGGTTTGTTATTAACATCGGGTTTCTAACAGGCTGAGGAAGAAGACGTCCAAACACAATATCATCTTACATTCAAACGCAAAGCCAAAGAATGCAATAATGCAATAATAAACCTCTTATCATAACATAACTGCAATAATTCGCGTGAATCAGTCAATCACGAACTCTCTTAGCATGAGACGAAAATTAGATGGAGTAAGAAAAATTGTCTGTCATAAAACAAGATATCTCATATACAGATGCATATCCAACAAACTAGAATATATGTTAAAACTTTACCGTAGGGAGCTCTGCTCTACCATCGATCCATACAAAAATGGCGAAAGCGCCTTCATATACTCAAGAAAACAACAACAATAAAATCGAGACACTGCATTAAACAGATTGCGTTTGCATGGCTTCTGACAATCTGCGGCTGCCGTCTCTGAATGATCGTGCAACTACGACAGACACAATTGAACTCCTGACAGTTCCGTGGGCGAATCGACGTGCCTTTAATTCGTCACCAGACTTTCCCATTATGGCGGAGGCGATGTCTAACCACCACCAACTACTTGAATAACTGCTTCATTGGGATTGAGGATGGCCCGGCCAACTCGACACCTTTGGGATGTGGAAGACCCTCCACGCTGCCACCTGGATTAGCTGAACGGCCTGATGAATAGGTGTGGAGGCCAACGCGAAGGATGGGGGCGCATAATGGGAGTGGTGGCACCAAAACTAGGAGGGTGAGATATGAAGTGACGAGGTGTGTGAGAGGTTACAGGGGAAAACATATGGCGGGTGGTGAGTTGATGATGAGATGGGGAAGGGACCACATGGACCAGAAGAGGGGAGACAAACAGATGTCGGAGGATGAGGAAGGGGCTAAAAGGGAGTGAGCCTCATTACATGGTAAGGAGGAGAACATATGGCAAGATGACACGACAAGAAAGGGGGCCCCACGCTGATTAAACACAGAAAGACAAAGGATGTCCGGATTGCCTGTGCGTCGTTGATCCGGGCGTTCCAATCGCAGCCGTCAGAGAGATGCATCCTCAATTTTGGATCCC
>JASDQU011506441.1:6459-19330 GCA_032191745.1 Picea mariana | reverse complement strand
TACCAGTTGAATGGTCTGTTGTTCTCAAGACCATACCTCCCTAGCTAGGAGGGAGTGTTAATATTATGGTAGCTTCGGGAGGTATGAACCTCTATTATGACCTATGACGATATTAGAATATTCCAGAAGGAAGCAAAGAAGTGAAGGAAACCCTAGACAAGTTGTCGGCTGCAGAGATATATTTAATATGAATTTATTAGTACCCAGAAGGAGAAGTCGGCCCCAATAAGCCTGCCTAGACTACTATAAATACAGTGCACTAGTTCTCATTATTCACATCTCAGCAGTTGCAAAGAGAGCTAGATCTGCGTAGGTGCAGTGGCAGTTTTATGCGCAAGTCTCTGGGAAAGTGTGCGCTAGCTTCTGGGAGGGAATATCTAATCATCTTGGTTTCTATTCTTGCTTGGTGCATTAGCCTCTCTTGGCTATTGGATTGCTACCAGGATTCTCTTCTCTGTCAAGATCAAGGTACTCGGAGGGTGGCTTCGGCCTATGGTTGGGTGACGAGGGTATCGTCAATGGTAAAACGAGCACAATCTTCTATATTCTAACACTTACAAGGGTGCTATTGAGTTGATCATTCTTGTGAAATGGTTTTTGTATATTTTTATTGCTTTAAAAAACAACTCAAGTTGATGATTTCAAGGGTGAAAGTAAAATATGCAATTACTTTGCATTGAAGCATAAATCCATCCTTCGTGAAAGAATCATTAGCGGTCTAAGCTTGTGTGCATTGGGATTGCAATAGTACAATTTGGTGGCAATAAGAAGACATGAATACATCTATTGTCTTGGATTGAGTTCAATTTGTTCTCGAAGGATTTTCTCTATGTTTTGCTAAAGTCTTGAAAACAACATATTCAAGATTTTGGTTCCCTTCTACTTGATATTTCCAAGTTGTTGTGTTCTAAGTTGCATTATTTGCTATGTCCCCTCTACTAATTACACCACTTATAAATATATATCCCCTATTGTATTCCYGTTAATATTATCATTGTTAAATATCTAGTCCYCACTATATTCCCTYTGTTATTACCATTGTTAAATATCTAGCCCCTACTGTATTCCCTTTGTTATTACCATTGCCAAATGTCTAGCCCCTATCTTCTTTCCCATTTATATGAATGGATTCCACATGACCCCATAAGCACCATGTGGGTTCATGGCAAAAGAACCTAAAAAARGGGATGATAAAATGCACAAACTATTTRCTCAACTTGAGTTATTCATCAAACAAATTAATTCACAACATCAATCTTCTACCAATTCACCCTCTAGCTCAACTCTTGTCTTTGGACCAAGTATGAGATTTCTTCATTTTGGATGAACTTATAAGAATGATACCCATATCCCTCCCTMTACCTTTGGTAGAAAGTTTTACTCTAGGAATGGATAACCAAAGCAGATAATGTTGTCACTAAGTTAGACATTGTTGAGATTTGGGTACCTTAGAAAGTGGTCCCCTTGTGGTTGAGAGTCTCTAAACACAAAGGGGGAGACTATTACCATTATTACCCTTATACCTTTACTTTATGTTCTAATTTCACATTGACTTTATTCACTTAAGTCATAAAGTGAAATTTGTCACTTAAGTCATAAAGTGACAATTAATTTACTAGTGGGTGAATTAGTAGACATAAAACAAACTATGGAAACTTAAGTGAAGTGGGTTTCTAAGTGAGATTTATGAGAAGTGATCTCACCCATTGATTAGACTTGGGCTAGATGCGATCTAGGCCCTTGATCTTTTAGGTTTGGCCTAAGAGAGGCTAAAGGAGGCGAAAGGGTAAGGAAGATATTTATTCTCAGTTGAGAGAGTTGAGTGAAGAAGAGAAGAGAGGAGAAGGGAGGCACATCTTTGTGAAGGAGGAGCACATAGCTTGAGAAAGCTGTTCTTGAACTTGTGAGGGTGCACTTGTGTGATGCAAGAGTGTTTGAGAGCTTAAGGGGCACACCAAGCTTGGTGAAGGGTGGCGCTCTTGGTGTAGAGAGGGCACATTTGTTTGGTTGAGGGTGCAATAGCTTGTGCAAGGAGAAAGGGGGGCACATCCATTGTTGAAGAGGGGTGCATCCATTGTTGGGGACAGGTGCATCCATAGCAAGCATAATTAAAGGGTGCACAAGACACACCAATCAAGGGCGCAAACACCATCTAGTGGACAAGCAAGTTAAGTGGGCGCAAGTCATCTCCATATCGCGCACAAAAGGAAAGGGGGCACACTATTGCACTAGGGGCACATTTCCCAAGAAGAACTCCATTGTTGAGCATGAGACGAGTTAGCATTTGTATCAGGTTCTTATTATGTTATTTCCTTTTGTACAGTGGCTTGAAGACTCCAATATATATCTATCTCTCTTACTGGTTTTCCACATGGGGGTTTTTCCAGGGTCATGTTGACCAAAAACTACTTGTGTACATTTGTCATCGTTTGCTTAGTATTTTCAGTTGTAGTTTGTTAAAGATCTAGGAGGGGTGTTTGATGTTTTATGGTATATGTATGAGCTAATCTTGGACAACATAAACCCATTGTTTAACCCATGCAACGAGCAACCATAAAAGAGCATTAAACCCAAAGATTGAGGGAGGGTTTAAAAGGGAGAAAAATTAGACTGTGTGACTGTCCTAAAACAATAGAGAAATGGTTTGGTTAAACTTGAAATAAGTGCCTAACAACAGGTCAAAGACAGACCTATGTTAGCAGCCCTTAAACCTCGACATTTCTTTAGGCATAGTAGATGAAGTGACAACCATTTAGTTTTCCATTATTCAATTATAAGACTACCTTTGTGTATGAGGATTTGGTTGGAAATGATGTAATTTGGGAAGCACACTACTAGACTTCAACATGCATTCCTCAAGTGTCCAACAATTTTGGGGATCCAACAATTTTGGGGATCCACCTTTATTTCACATCACTCAATGTCACCAAGGTTATAATATTGTATCCAAGTCTAGGAAAGAATCAGATACAATGAAGACAACTTAGATACACATGCCACAATCACATATGTGGGAAAGTGATGACTCAAAGTTAAAGGTGTCACGTGCACATAGGAATTTGATATCATCCTTGCTTGTCAAATGAAAATTTGATGATAGTTATATGTTCTGAGTGCCTCTCATTTTATGTTTTGTGTAAATTTATGTAGTGTCATTTTTTTTTGCATTGTTATGCAAATTTATAGTATCATTTATTTGCATTGTTATATGCAAATTTTACCTATGCATGTCTCGTGATTTTAAAAGCAACAACCATGCCATGGATGAGATCAAGGTAGAATATTTTTTCCCCTTAGGGATGTTTCATTAAAGTTGAATGATACCCGTTCTAGTTATAATCCATATATGAATCAATCAAGGATATTCATCTAGGTTGGGACACTATACATTTAGAAACTTTTTGGCCAAATAAAAAAGTGGGAGGATGCCCATTTTTGAGCTACATAGCACCTAAAATTTGGGAATTTAGTCACAAAAATTAGGCCACCAACATACAAATTATTCGAAGGATGGAAAAAATCCACCCAAYATATCATTGTGGTGAAGGTCACCCTTGCAAATGTATAGAGTGGGCATAACAACTGAAGCAGTTCTACTCCTCAACTACATAGCCAATGTTGTGTTAGAGAMTCACAACCCAATAAAGTTTGAAAATTTTTGTAATTCTTTTCGTCTACATAAAATCCCTAATATGTCCAAAGAGTGGATAGAAGTATGAGTGCAAGAACAATGACRCACACAGAGCATATGAAATTTGATGACTATTCTAGGACACATCACCAMACTGAACAATCACCATCAAGTGGGAGAGTACAAGCCCCTCAAGATGTGTGCACACTTTTCAATGAACATAGGGATAGTGTGGGCCATGCACATACTTGCACAATGACAAAATCATTCACAACACCCTCAAAAAAATTGATTTCAAGTTTTGAGTTCTTGGMTTAGTTTTGGGTATCATAAATTTCTTTCAAGGATAACCTTTATTTTATGATGGATGGAAAGCCTTGGATGCCTCGTTTTTTAGTCTATGGTTTTCTCTTTCAACTATTTTCATATCTTATTCTTTTTTATCAGAGCATAAGATATTCCCCATATTATTCTCTCTTTCTAAGAGCACATATTCTAACACTATAATTATATATTAAGTAATCAATGAATATGTGAATAACTTTTTATTTATTCATTTTCTTTGTTGAAAAGAAAAGCAAAAAACCTAATGCAAAGAAACCTATTCATAGTGATGCCACAGGTCACAATATTCCATTTAGCAAGAAACTAATTGCTTGTGAAAAATAGCCCCAACCGCAGTGTATGAGACAATGATTCCACGGTAATAAACAACATATGATTTAGTACTGAGTTGATGCATTCCACTAATCAGCTTGTGGCGTGAAATGCCCTCCTTCAATGTTAGTGGCTATGAAGTTGAGCAATTGGTCGCTTCCTTTATTAACAATGGAGATTTGATGGGACAAAGGGAAGAAATAAAGATATTATTTTGGAATATTCTCCCCTGGGTTGTGCACTGATCCGACACTTGCAATAATTTGGTTTATTTGAACTACTGTGGATATGAAGGCAAGTGGTTTTCCAAACTCTGCATAGAGAGATCAAGACTAGGATTGTAAAATGGGTAGCAAGCAACCTGCATGAGGGTGAGACATAATAGTTTTTTGTTATGTTGTAAATAAAATGCTAATGCCTAATGGATGACTAGATGTTTGAACCATCCACCACTTGATACTAAATGCCAACATAATGCTATTACCTACTCCATTAATGAGATTATGTGGAAAACCAAGGAAAAGTTGCATGATAGTACATGATACAATGATCATCAATTTTGATGGGAATTAAGCATCTAAATGTCAAATGCACGGTTTAATTATTTTCATTTCCTATTATCTTTGATGTGTCAAATTTTTGGTGAGCCATCAAATATGTTTTGAAACATAATTTTTTTTGTGAAATGTCAAATTCTAGAATTGGTCAAACTTCTCAATCCTAAAACAATGGAAGTAGTTGCGGACTTTATGCGAATACAAGAGGAGAAAGATTTGTCTTTCTACATAACTTAGCTCCCTCCCTACAAATTATTACTCCCAACGTTTATGGCCTTGACCACTATCATGACCATTGCCAAGAAGACAAATGTCCTCTATGACAAAAATGTTTCATTGGAGATGAAATAACCTATGCTATGATTGTGATGAACCATATGGTCCTAACCATCATTGGGTGTGAAAAAACAACCGTGAAAATTTTTACTAAGCAAAAGTATAGGGTGAAGAGATGGGCAACAATGTCATTGAGGAACCTCCCAATGATGATGATACTCCATGCCAAAACCACCTTGACAATGTAGATCTTAAACTCTCAACAATGACTGGGATTCAACATCTCAATACATTAAAATTCAAGAGATTCATTTGCGAGTAACTTGTTTCCATCATGCATTGGATATAAGTAGCACACATCTTCCTCAACTCTTAAGAAGCTATAAAATTTCACTTACTTGTCAAACCCAACACTTCATTTGAGGTCCAAGTCCATGGTTGCCACATCTTCAAATGTGACAGGGAAATAAGAGAGGTATGAGTTACTATAGATGATTAACCTCCACTTTCTTCTCTTTACCAATTGATGGTGACATGGTTCTCGAGGTTCAATGGTTTAAAACATTGGGTACTTTCAACGTTGCCTTAGGTATTGAATAACCAAGGACATATGACTTTAACCTTGGAAACCTTGGTTATATGACACGAGGGATTTTCACCCTTTATCATTACTCATGCCCATAACTTCACTAATAAACACTCTGCCAATCATTATGATTTAGCTTCATTGTGTTTTACTACACTCCCTTATTGGTTATTGGTAATAAAATGATATTTTTTCTAATTTAGAAGATCATTTAAAAGACATCAATGTTAAAGAGGTAGATGGATTTTCATTTGATTTAGGAATTTCTTACTAATTATAGCACAAATAATAATGAATGTTCATTTCTTAAGCATGTGGGTAGAATAATCAAACTTCAACTTAGTCCATCCAAGTACATTTTCTATGATATGATGGCATCCACCTTAAAATAGTATTATGTTGGATACAAAGCCCAACTAGATACCATAGGTTCCTGTCTCATGGCTTCTTTAGTTCTTATTGAACCAAGTTAAAAATACGATTATTCAGGGAACAATGTCATCTCAAAACAATTACCTCCAAACCCATTGCAATCTTCCAGAATCTCCCCTCCTTACTTCCCCTCAAAGAGGAATGGTTCACATCATCGAGTTCCTTATATGATTCATGCTAGTATCAATTTGAACATGTTATTATGGTCATAAACATTAAACAAAAAAATTGAATATTTGGCAAATGAACTCCATGATATAGTGTAACATCCCGCTCTGGCGCACTGAGCGAACTTATTCTTTGAGAACACTTGTTCGCAAGTGATCCAGATTATTATGCTATTAAAACTTTTGATTTTGATTATGAGGCATATGGATTGTTGAGATGTTTTACTGCATTGACATAGACAGGTGCTATTGACTCGGTTTACTGAGTGTGCAGGATTTTGGACCTCAAGGATGCAGAGGCATTGATGGAACCCCTTCGACTCCGGATCGAGTCAGGGAGTGTACCATTGGGGTTTGATTGTTTTATTGTGATATTAGTGCATCTGATTAGATGATATGATATGGATATGTTCTGACATGATTTGTTGATGATGCAGGCTGACGATAGCTTGCCGACCAGACTCACATGTGGAGTAAAGGGGTCACGCACAACTACGAGAGATGTTGAGGGAGAGGTGTGGACAACAGCCCTGCCACAACCTACCAGCACCCTTGTCGTGGCTTGAACTATAGGTTAACGTTTACCTAGTTCGAGAGGACCCACGATGCCGTGAGGGTAGATTGCGACAGTCACTCACGATGATTCTAAGGGGCGCACAATAAGGTGGGGGCCTTATTCCTTAGATCCCCTTGGTCTCCCACAAGTTCACTTGGCAGATTATTGACTCCAGGGGTTATTGATGTCTACCAAGTCAGTCAAGAGGCGAATGGCACCCTTGGAGCACGTAGTGCGTCCTGAAGGGCACGTCGCGCAAGAGAAACAGATTGAGGCGAGTGGCACCCTTGGAGCACCTAGTGCGTCATGAAGGGCATGTTGCGTTGTTGATGATAGATGAATGAACCTAGATGGCCTTAGGACGAATAACGTGTTAAGAATTTTTTAAAACAAATTCCCTAATTAAATGTCACCCTGTATGAAAATTTAAGATTTAAGTCATAACAATAATAAAAGTAAAAATAAAAACCACATAAATAATAATTATGACCTTCGTTAAATTTTGTAACACGAAGGGAATAAGAAATTTAATTTATTCATTAAAAAGAAAAAAAAATCTGTTGGAATAAAATTTAAAAGAAAAAGGGGAATTAATGGTTTTATTATTTTGATCATTTTAAAATACTAATTAAATGAGAAAATGGAAAAATGGTTAATTTCCACACCTGCCTTTTCGAGTTCTAATAAAAAAGGGGAAAGAGGGAAAATAAAAAGAAATAGGAAACTAGGAAAAAAGGTAAACATGAAAAGAGAAAAAGGGGAACATAAGGGAAAAAGTGGAAAGTCAAACTTAGAAAAAGTATCTACCATTTAAGAGCCTTCTAATTTAAACTGAACTAGCAATTTAATAATAGGGAAAACCATTAAAACCTGTAAGAGAATTTGGGGACACCTAGAAGTAATTCTAGGAGTAACTCTAGGTGGGTGAGGGAAATAAAGATAATTAATTAATTAAATAAATTAAATTATGGAGGAATGTAGGGGATGGGGGACACTTGTACGGAGATACATTTTTAAGAATTTATTTTTAAAACGTTAATGAAACGAGATTTTAGGAAAGAAAGGAAGTTTGAAACTCTATATAATGAAGGAAGGAGAAGGATGAAGGATCTTCTTCTGTTTGCATAACGTTATGCTGCAAAAATATTTACTTGACTGATTTAACTTGTGGGAGTTGGGATAACCAGCTCGGTGAGGAGTGGTAGCTCGGCCTTGTGAGGCGAGCTGAGAGCTAGTCGAAATATCTGGATAGTGAATGTGTGGCCTCTTTGTGGCTCGGGGGGCTAAGGGGGAAGAAGAGTACCCCTAGCATTGGCTGGGAGGTACCGGTGAAGTCTCAATGGTCGGCGAGTGGGAGTTGCACGGACGCGCGGGACGTCATTCGGAGTGGGCGATCAAGCAACGATACACTCTCTTCATTTTTGTATGCTAGAATGCATTAGGACTTATGCTTGGATCTGCTTATTTAATGGAAAAATAAAATGATGTTTTTTTTTTTAATTGGTAACTGAAACTTTCCTTAGCCTAGCTTGATGGTTGTTGACTCCCATGGCCTTTGTTTTCCCGCATGTCTTTACCACCTTGCTGTGTTGATTGTGACTTTCGTGGTTGTTCAACCTTCATCCCTAGCTCACCAGTCCTTGCTTGGGCAGTCGGCCAGGAGCCTGATCTACGGTCATCGCCTTAGGGTTAAAATACCTATGGATCTCAATGCCCTGCTTTTCTGTGCGAGGATGATGAGTGAAGGACGAACTGGTTAGCCGGCTACCCTTGATGTTGTTCTTGGCTGATTGTTGGTCTTGCGCCTTGATGCGTTTAATTAACCCTGCAAAATTTGATTGATGACAAAGTTTTCTTTAAACTCAATGTTTTTATATCTTGTTTTATACCTCATTTGTATATCTTGTTGGATTTTCACTGGTTTGATTACCTCTGCGATGGTTTATCTTTTCTTAGTGAACCGCTTATTATTTCATGCGTTTACTCTGCGTGTAATACATTCCTGGCAACTTAATTCTGCATTTTATTAGATACATTCGACCATGGATTTTACCTCTGCGTTCCATTTATCCTTGCACATAATCAACCCATAATTTAGCTACGTGAAATTCGATTCATCTCTGAGTTTCTTATACTTACTCTGCGTTGTGACTCTGCGTTTCATAAACTCAACATTGCATGTATTTTCTAAAAAGCCAGATTCAGATTTTAATGGTTAGCAATTGATTTTTGTGGATGGTGATTTAGATAGGTATATTTTGGCTGTGATTTTATATATACATTACTAGTGGTTGCGTTTTTCTTTTATCTTGATAGAAATTATATAATTGGGGATATTGTTTTTCCTTTCTAAGAGTCAACGTTTATAATTCTGGACAATGAGTTGTATAACCTAAATGGCAGCGGATTACCTACCGAATGACTGCGTTTTTTTTTCTTACATTTATTAACAGTGAAACTATACTATCCAATGACCACAAAATTTCCTTAAACACTGTGTTTTGAACATTTAAGGTCAGTGGTTTTATACTAAGGCCAACGAAATTATACATTGAACGATGGCGGAATGAATTTATGTTCAACGATTGAATTGTTACAGACTCGATGCGATTTAACCTGGTATAAGTTTAATGTTATTTAACCATTGCAACAATTATTATTGTTTACAGTCTGGAGCGATTTACCATGATAGCGATTTTGTATGGCTCGTTCATTTATGACAACGAAATTATTTATGGTTTGGACAACACATTTATACCAACGTTTCTCCCTAATTTTAATCAATATACAACCATTTCTTATTAATATTCGCACAGTTGTATCCTAGATCACAACGATACTATATTAGGTAGCCAGTAATTCATTGTAACTGACAACGTTACTCATGTACTCTAGTTTTAGACAACGAGTAATTCACCATTTTAGACAACGAATCCAGTATAATGATATGACCATTAATCCCACCAGTAACTCACTCGCCTTATTAAGTCGGCCTTATCGAGATACCTTTCTTGATTCCGAGACTCTCTAAGTTTCTAGACAGTTAATCTAACAATGATTCATTGGATCAATAATACTAAATAATAGATAGCAATTGGATCGTTGAGCGGGCCAGGCAGATTTACCACTGAGTTTTAATGGCAATGAATATTTACTAAGGTTGTTGACTGGCCATAACCATGCCCCGTTTAAACTGACAGACATCAAGTGCCTTACCTCTTTTGGGAAGCTGCCTGAAATTTGGTTGGGATTTATTAATAGAGGTATAGAAACAAGATCTGATCTTCTCTTGTCTTGATTACTGTTGACAGAGATTTGATATTTTACAGAGATTTTCACCTTCTTGGTTAATTATCGTAAAAGATGGATTTCACTTTATTTAAATGATGGAAATCACCTTGCTCAACCCAAATGATGCTAGCCACCTTGCTTTCACCTTTTATTCACTCTTAAATCTTAATTGATGGCAGTCACCCTCCTTGTTATAAAAGTTTAATTAATGGTATGTTACCCTTTTAAAGAAGGCTTTGCTTTAGGTGGTCACGAACTTGGGATACCTTGTACGATGGTATCTATCTTAGTAATTAAATCCATTGCGCTACTATTAATGGATGTATGCAAAGAACCCGAAAAATTGTAGTATCCAGAGTTATAGTAATAGATGGTTGCGTGCACCGACTTAAAAAGATGACGCCCTTGCCCCCGAACTTAAATGATGCTTGCTGATTTGTGGTTAGATTTTCTTGCGCAGTCCATGTTAATGATGAGATGTATTAGCAGCTAGATTCTGGCGTGTGGAATTTTAGAGTAAGTGATGATAGTCCCTAGACGCCTCCCGCGCAACGAAACAATGATGTAAGGTTGATTTAGAGGCTTAGTCTACTTGCGTGCATCCTCAATTTACCAACGATTGATGAATTAACAACTTTCATTGCACCCTGAAATCTTTGACAAAGATTGACGTAGACTACCAACTGCCTGTGCAATTTGGGAATGTTATGTTAGACTTTGAGTTCTACGATTGATTCTTTGAGCGCCATGTTATTGATGTTTTATTCCTCCTTTTGTCGTTTTAAAAGAAAAAATTTGACCCGTTGTAGTAGCTTGTCTTCGTGACGAAGGGTGTTACATGTGGTATCAGAGTGGGTTCAACCCTGCGACTGTGGATTGCCATGCTTTCCACTGTAGTAAACCCTTGAGTCTTAACCTAACGCTATTTAAACTTTAACTTGCCCTTGCAATAAGCACGGTTAGATGACACCGTATATATTCACAGCAAGGTATCGTGGATGGAAGCGCGAAGCCTCAAGAAGTTTCGCGCCCTTGGAGTCTGACCCCTAGGGGGAGGAACAAGTCCTTGGGCTGGTTTCGCTTGTAGTAAGGGATGATGGTGGTCTGACAAGGCCTTCCAGGTAATGTCAAAGGACTCGATACACCATCAATACTGAGATGAGGCCAGGGAACCTATACCCTTGAGGGTCCACCGCACGCCCTTGCTAATACCATTAGCACCCATTGAGAACTCGAGAGAGTTGAGTTCTCGAGTCCACAAGTGTCACAGACGGTTGTGCCTTCGAGGCTCGATTGTGGAGAAAGACTTAGTGCTTCACGCTTCGCGATTATGACCTCCAGCATGAAGGTCCGCTTGGTGGTATTTCAACTAAAGGGGGAGCACTCTTCTATGGCGAGGGACACTCCTGCCACTTTTGAACATGGTTTTCGACGACGTGTCATGGAAACTGTTCGAGGAACGGTTCCAGGGGAGGTATCTTTATGAGGAATTCGTTGAGCATAAACTTAACAAGTTCGACGCCTTGCGACAAGGTAGCCACATGGTGCCCGAGTATGAGACCCATTTTGGAGCTGCTTCGGTATGCTCCTCACCAAATTACCCTGAAACTTAAGGTCAAGAAGTTCAATTTTGGCCTTATTGTTAGAATTCAACTTCTACTTCGGGTACCAGGAGTACTGGACTGAAGAAGGGATGTTGGATGTGTGGGGAGCCACACTACTAGCGCGACTGCCCTGTGGAGAGGACTAGAGCATCTGGATCAGTCGGACCCACTATCGTGGGAGATATGGGCAAGGCCCATCAGACTCATGCAGCGGTGAATAAATTCTAGGTAGAGCACCAGTTGACTGTGCTCGAGATGTTAGGTACCGTCGCTGACCAGACCCTTAGTGATTTGATAGATCCCGGTGCTATCGAGAGTTTCATTTCTGGTGCAGCGCTAAAAATATTAAGGTAAAGGAAGTCAAACAAGATGAGATTAGCTTCGTAGAGATGGCTTCGGGAGCCAAATAGAAGGTTGGAGGAAAAGTTACGGGTTGTATCCTTAACCGGGGAGAGTTTGTCACTAGGACCAATCTGTATGTCACAATCTTAGGATCTTATGACATTGTGATCGGTATGGACTGGTTGGAATCGCATGAGGCGATACTCAACTGTAAGACAAAACGATTGATCTTGGTTGATGATGAGGGGAAAAGACGCGTGATTGTAGGACAGAACCAGGGAGTTTCCCTGAGGTTCATCTCTTCCTTGCAGCTACGGAAGAGCATGCGCAAGGGATGTAATCTTTATGTGATCCTTATGTTAAACAAGAAGGGAGTAGCGGAAGGTCTAGAACACCTTCCTATGATGAGATATTTTATGGACGTATTCCAAGAGGAGTTACTTGGGATTCCACCGGAGAGGGAATTGGAGTTTACTATAGACCTAAAACCGAGGACTGAACCGATAGCAAGAATGCCTTATCGGATGTCGACCCCAGAGTTACCAGAGTTGAGAATGCAATTGAAGGAGTTGTTGGACCTGGGACTTATATGTCCGAGTGTGTCACCATGGGGTGCGCTTGTTATTTTCATACGAAAGAAGGATGGGCCATGGAGACTCTGCATTCACTATCGTCAATTGAAAAAGGCAACGATCAAGAATCATTATCCACTGCCAATGATTGATGAATTGTTCGATTAGATGAAGGGTGCGACGGTGTTTACCAAGATCGA
>JASDQU011506440.1:22891-33720 GCA_032191745.1 Picea mariana | reverse complement strand
TTTAATAAAAGAAATGGTTCAAAGGTTGATGTTAAACCAGTAAGTCGTGGTCAATCCACTTTCATTTAAAAAAAATTAAGAAAAAAAACCAATAAAACTCACACATATTTCAATCAAACAAAGTTCCAACCATCAATATTAAAGGTCAATCAAACAAAGTTCCAACCATCAATATTAAAAGTCAATCAAACAAAGTTCCAACCATCAATATTAACCTTTATATAGATCAAATTAAATATAATATTATAAAAAAAAACTGAAATTATCAAATTAATATTTATATAAATAAATTATTTCCAACCATCCATATCAACCATTATATAAATCAAATTAAATATAATATTATATAAAAATAATAAAATTAAAATTATCAAATTAATATTTATAAATAAATCATTGCAAAATGTGGGTGTGAATGATCATTCCTTTTTGAATGTGAATAATCATTCTAAAGTCCATTTCCTTTATGAAAAAGATTATAATTGCTGCATATGAAAATTGATTTCCTTTATTAAATATATTTAATTTAATTACAGATGTCCATTTCCTTTATGAAAAAGATTATAATTGCTGCATATAAAAATTGATTTCCTTTATTAAATGTACTTTATTTAATTACATATGGAAGGTGAATATAAATGTTTGGTTGAACATTACATCTGTACAATAGATATATTCTATAAGTATATAAGTATTTTTTATCTTAGTCAAATCTAGGCCCAAAGTCTTTGTTCATGCTATAGACTCAATACTAAATTTGAATTTTATAAAAGTCACGAATTAGCTTCTAGTTCATGCAAACACAAATTTAGGTTAAAAAACAATCGATTAGATTTTGATCTTTAAGCTTTAGGTGGAGACATTATCTTGGCATCCAAGTCAATCCTTCCACAATTTGTCATCAAATCAATCAATTGCTTTTGGACTTTGACCTTTGAGCTCTTTTGATTCTTGGTTTTTGGATTTCGTCAATAATATTCCTGACACAARTATGATAGTATATTTAATCGATTTTCTAAGCTTGCAACGAAACCACTAAGATYTTTTCTACGATTAAATTCTTCTCAGTCTTGCAACCACTGAATTCTTCTAATACATTTGGATACACGGTGGCCTGCTGTTGACAATTATTTCAGACAGGGATTCTCATTTCCTTGGCCATTTTTTATGATCGTTTAAAGTTTTCCTCAACTCATCCTCACAGATATTGTTAAMTTAAGCTTGTTTTCCTCAACTCTTCATCCTCACAGAGATTMTCAAATTAAGCTTATCAAYGAGGCCCTTATACACGCTCTTTGCATCTATCAACAACTGAACCAATTTGTTACAACAGAGCATGAAATGCCTCAATAAGCCAGTCAACTTTTGAAGTTTATTAATTATTATATATTACAGCAGCATGCGACTAATAAATAATTTCTGTACCGTCCTCTCCAACCAAATCCCGTGAGCAGAAGGAACAATAAAAAATACTACATTCAAACAGATATATGGAAAAACTGGGACATCACCATCAAAAATTGGGAAAAATATGAATTATAAAAAGCTCTACGCAATAAAGACAAATGCAGGGGCCAACATCAGCAAAAGGAACAACAAAAAAATACTACTTTCAAACAGATACATGGAAAAACTGGGACATCACTATCAAGAATTGGGCAAAATATGAATTACAAAAAGCTCTACACAATAAAGACAAATGCAGGGCTCAACATCACCTTCAATTCCAAGATAGACATTGGCGTATATCCAAAAAGCAAGATACCATAAAATGATGGTAAATATGGGTGGAATTAAGTATCTCTATAGTCATGAACGGGAACTCTSAGTAAAGAGTACAAGCAGAAAAATACTGWAGCAAAAATGAGAAGCTATAAGACACCCTCATCACCAAACAACAATAGAGTTATCAGAATTTAGCACRTTCACAAAAATTGGGTAGCTCAAAGCAATAAATTATCTCTGCCTATCAAAACCTCACAAAACCTCACACTTGGGCCACAACATAAAGAGCTAATAATGTCCCATAAAGATTGCATCATGACAAAATGAGTAATAAGACTTCAAGCATGGTTGCCACCTASTCATGTAATGACTTCAAGAATTTTAGAGTAAGTTTACAGTTTAGCCAATGCAGAGAACCAAAACATCCAATTCTTTTCAGTGATGCATGTGTACAGAGGAACCAAGAAAGAAATAATATAAAACAGAAGATAAAATTYGAAGAATACGATCTGCAAATTTAGTTTGAATCCTTTTGGCTATAATAATGAATGGTGCCAATCAGCAACATTATTCAAGCTCTCCTACTAGTTTGGCAGAARAAAACCAGGAATTAGATGGGTTTCCACATAGATTCTAAACCTCTTACACATGGATATGAATCCTTAGCAAACATAATAGACCAAACTAGGTTCTTCAACATCTTACATATGGATATGGATTCTTAACCAAAAGATCAATCTAGGGTCATCAACTGGGGTCTTCAGCAAAGTACCCATTATCATTAGTTTTATCATCATTCCAGTAGCTTGCATGATAGACTTGCTATAGTGAAGGGACACCAAGGGAGGTGGAATTCAATGGGTTCCGCTCGAAGAAGAGAAAGACTAGTTTGGTTTCCAACTTTCCATGTAATAAGATGGATGATTCAGAAATAGCTATAGTAAGTTGCTCGATACAAAATGTTCATAATGCAGACACAATTAACAAGTCAACCTCAGCTTAATCAAATTTCAGTAATCCGAAGAGGTTCGTGAATGTAGGAAGAAAAGTACCATACAGGAACAATAAAGTTCAAAAATTAGTACAAGGTTAAACCATTTCCTATCTAACCACATAGACAATCAGCATTGAGTCTCCACCATATTTTCAGAACTAAAAGACAGCTTAGCTATGATACACCCAACCTGCTATGGAAGTAACAACTACTAATCCCATATACAACTTGGTAGTAACTTGACCTTGAGTACTTATACTGACACAGAATACATGTATGTTGGTGATTCAAAGGAGAAAGAGAATAACATCAAAATATAGGACAGAGGCAACTAATGAGAATAACATGAATTACTAGCATCTATAACCAAATCAGAAATATATGGCATGAATGGTGATTAGTCATAGACACATTTTCATATAATCTTGTTCTATGATAGAAAAATATGCGCCTAGAACTCATCGAACTCCCCCAATCATATTAAATCTGTCTCTCTATAGGCCGTTGATATCTAAAGCAGTAGATATCACATCACTAATGATTAGACACCATCATCACTAATGGTTAGACACCATTGCAACAATTGTACACAGGCAATGCCATTTCTCATTTAGCTGGCCCACATATTGCACAAAATTGGAATGGACATGGTAATGATTTTCCACTGGACTAGTAAATGCTATAAATACCATATAATAGTCACAGCCAGCATATGGTCAGTAAAAGCTACTCTGTTTCAGATGTCAACAGTCGATTTGAAACTTTTGGGACAAGCAAAACGACACAGGCATGGCCTTTTCTTGTTTCTCAAAAAACAGACTGGAATGCCTACTTTCCTTCACAAAAGCTAAGGCCTGCTTACAGAGTTTTCTCCCAAGTGGTTCAAGCAAGTCTTTAGCATCTTGCTTGATAAACTTCTTCACTTTCCTCATATATCCATATCTATTGAGAGTTCTGGTACCAGGCAAACCATCCGAAACAGATGAAGTGTGTTGATTCTCATTACTTCCATCAAACTCCACCCTGGATGATGAGACCCTTTCTTCAGTTGAAGTAGGATGCTCAGCATGCTTATTGCTGCCAGAGCCATCTACAAGAGCCACAGAACCTAACGGATTGGACAGATTTGAATTACTACACAAATTTTCTTTTGTCTTCACTTGAGGTGAAAAATAATTCTTAAGGACATCCTGAAGGACCAAATCATCATCTACAACTGGAATTGCTCCTGTCAAAGTTTTGACAGCAAATTCCAGACAAGGATCTCGCCAGAAATCTCCAAAAGGTGAGACAGTTGGTGAGTCCTCCCTTTTTTTGTTCAATTCAATTTCTCCTTCAATGATTTCTTTTGTTGGCCCTTTAGAAGGAGTAACATTCTCATAAATGGCAGTTTTCAATTGTTCTTCACTACCTGCAAGCCAAAGTATTCAGCAGGGCAAGCGGCATAAACTCAAACTGCTTAAAGGCATTAAACAATACAGAAGAAACAGATAACACACGACAATGATGCTGCTAGAAAAATTCCTCCCTAAAAATCTTCAAGGATATCAATACAAGAAGATCCAACTATTAAAAAAAGTGCCATGGATGGCTGGGACAAATGACATGTACATCAGTAAGTGATATGCAAGGCTATGTGAGAAAGAAAGTGGCAGATAGAAGGATTTTGAGGTGAAAGTACTCTTTACATGCATCCGCATAATTGCCAGCGAGATCAAAAATCAGCTCCTCTTCCTTCAGGTTTGATTCATTCATCTCCTCTTCACCTATAAAAGGTACCC
The DNA here is from genome assembly GCA_032191745.1 of Picea mariana. Taxonomy (NCBI): domain Eukaryota; kingdom Viridiplantae; phylum Streptophyta; class Pinopsida; order Pinales; family Pinaceae; genus Picea; species Picea mariana. The sequence continues at coordinate 29,220 of JASDQU011506440.1, read as the reverse complement.
AGGATCCTTCTGAGCTATTCAGAACCCATCTAACCTTAGTAGGTCTCTTACTAACACCCACTCCAGCTGTATTCTGCAGTCCACTGAAGTTTTGTGAGGATAATGATGAAACTGGTGTGTTTGCATTTCCGGCAGCTTCATGCCCAGGCTGAAATGCCAAGAGAGCATTGTCAATAAGCATGAGCCAAACAAATGTGAATTAGCATATGCCGTAGCTGGAAGGCAAACAAAAATCTGCTCAGAATTGATTATTTTCAAACTTACACTGCTTTTCTTCTCTGCTGAAGTTTTACCATCATGATCTTCTTTTTTCCGCTTTGAACCAAGCCTATTGATATTTCCAGTTTGCAAGAACTTAAACACGTCTTTCTTAGATCGAAATCTATGGTCTGACACAGGATCAAAAAAATACTGCACAACCCACAAAAGCAGGACTGTCAATAAGGGAACCATAGAAAGCTTGAACTCACCTAGATCATTGAAATTCAGCTTCCCTATTGTGAACCTACCTTGATCATAGATGTTCATCTTCCCTGTTTTGAACAAGTCAGCCTTTTTCACTAAATCCTCTGACTAGGAATGAAAGCACTCCATGGTATTTCAATTTGTGATAAAACTCAATCAGTTGTAGGAATTTCACCACCCACTAAGAATTTTACACTCATATAGATCCATCTTAACCTGTATCTGTTAAGCACYGAGAGATTGAAGAACACCATGTGTAAACTTCTTGAAGCCTAATAGATCTGGGGTTAAGATGGAACTATTGCTTTTCTTTTTCTTTTTCCGTGGAAAACTTTAAGGAAACCCTMTAGGCACTTCCTCACATTCCGGGAATGGCACTTGAGTAAATTCCGCTGGTTTACAACATGTACTCCTAACCTAGAGGGACTCCACCGGACTTGAACACATTACCTATCAGAGATCTCTGCTTTGAAACTGGTCAGTTCAAACCGATTGAGCTAACCCACGAAGCTTAGTTAGATCTATGCTTGTATATAATATATATATCATCAAAATCCAGCTTCCTTGTTGTGAGCTCACCGTTGTCATAGACGTTCGGCTTCCTTGTTTCGAATAAGTCAACCTTTCTTACTAAGTCCCTTGACAACAAGAGAAAGCACTAATTGGGATTTCCAATTGTGACAAAACTCCACCAGTTGTAGGAATTTCACCACTCACTAARAAAGCCAATTTTATTTAACATTTCACCACTCACCTCACTAAGAAAGCCAATTTTATTTAACATTGGCYTTTGTTTAGGCATTGGCCACACATGAAGCAATGAAGATCTACCCCACCAGGGTTGTAGAGCACCTTGCTTCTCTCGGTGCAAAAACCCAGTTTTCTCTTCACATTCCAAATAGTGTTCCTGAGGCACAATATAGGCCTAAAGCATTCTCGATCATAAACAAAATCCTAATGAATCCGCTGTGACGATCAAAAACTTGTGAGGCTGGTGCAGAACTCTTCCATGGAGAGAATGTGAGAATCTAATGAGTATGGAGATACATTTGAGCCCCAAGCTTGTCATCCGGCATGTTGGTGCCCTCGCTTTCTATGTTGCTAACATAAATTGTTGGGTTTTGAGTATCAAATGGGTCTCTTTGGCTTTATGTTTAGTCACATGTCAGATAGTGTGTGTGAGTATCCACTCCCTCCATGTTTTATTGGTCTTAAGTACTATTGGCTGAATGCTATATGTTAAGCTTACTCTACTATCAGATTCAACTCTTGAGCCTATGATATCTTTGGGCTAAAACATATACCGACTTGGGCTTCTACAAGAAAATCTTATTCTTCTACTCTCGGACACAATTCTTGGGCCTATGATATCTTTGGGCTACAACAAACTCACTTATGCTTCTACATTAAAATCTCATTTCTCAGAAGCCAAGATTACAAACGATGGGAGACTGATCAGAATGGTGCCTCGGTTTTACAGAGGACTGGCAACCCAAAATCCCAACAACCAGTCCTTGCTACGTTCTAGCTATCAGAATTCTTAGTTTCGTAAAAAAAAATACAGAATTATAGAAAGGGGCAAACAATAGACAATTTGATGCAGCTGAAAATCATGAAAACGTTCTAATGGGGAAATGGGGGTGTTTGTAAATACCTTGTCTGTGGTTCCAGCACTGACACCAGTCTCTCTAGTTCTGAGTTCAGTGATCCATCCTTTCGGAAGCCAATCTGGAGATTCGATTACTGTAATAGCTCTCTGTCGCCTGCTAGAGGGACGACGCCTCTTACATATGCCCGATCCTGCAGCTCGACTAAAAATAGCATCTTTAGGCATCCCACCCAATTTCATATTTGCATACCCAGGTCTAGAGACTCCCCATCGGAAGGATCCCTGTAAGAGGGCGATTAAGTATGGACATTATGCTATGAAAAATTTTCACAAGTCATAGGCGGCCAACACAACGCCCATTGCACGTAAGATTGCCACCTGCACGCACTCCACCACCTCGTATTTCCACCCTTTATTGCCCCTGAATTCCAATTCCCATTTCCCCTTCATTTTCGTTAACGCAATTACAAATTGGTGAAATGGGAGATTCATAGAAACAAAGACTAGTGCAGATTTTCCTTTTCTTTTCCCTATGTCTGTTCTGCTTTACTGAGCAAATGTACAGCAGACGGGTATTAGCAAAATAAGCAAAATATACTCAATCAATCCCTTCCCCTGTAAATGGAAATTAGGCTCTTAATCTAAGTTGGGTCAGATTTTCTTAATTTCGTCGCCCATTATTAAAATATTGTATGCCCCTTTTGGGGATGCATCGAGGTGTGTATTCAATTCTTTTACTGTCATTTCCATCAGTGGTCTTCGATCAGTGAGCAGCTTGAAGACCGGAACACCAAATATTGGAGCCCCACAGCAATTTATTGAAAGCATACAAAGCAATTATTGTGTGTGTGGCCAGAATATTCGCCGTGCTTTTCCTGTCTTGCGATCGTTTGTGAAAGAAACCAACCCAACCCAATTCGTTTGGCAAGTTATTTTTTATTTGGGGTGGTGGAGTGATGCCGTCATATTTCATGTCTAACACGTTGTCGTGTCGTCGTCTCTTTTGAGAAACCTGCAAGTTGGATTTGGAAACTTGCATCTGCGATCGACTTCCATATGTCGCTAATAAGGGTAAGCACGGGATGGATTTTTAAAAAGATGATGTGAAAGGAATTCGAGGCCACTAGAATAGAGGCCATGAAGCTAATTTCTGTTGAGGCCTTTAAAACTAACCGTGGGTACACAGAGCAGCACTGAACGAAAACTGTACAGGAGAAAGTCTAAGAGCTCATCCAAGGATTCTTGCTCAGTGTTGCAAAGATGATGGGCCGAAGGAAAAGGGCCCCCTGAAAGGGTGGCCTCCCGGGCACTATGAGTGTTGCAACCACTTTTTTAAGTTAGTTGGATTCTGGTTAATAATAAGTTGGTTGGATCGTCCCAAACTTATTTGTAAGCATGTTAATAATGGAGTATTAAAAATTAGTCTGTAATGGAGTATTAAAAATTTGTCTTAGAAATGATTGCTATGTTTATGAGATTATTTGTATTAGTAAATTAGAAATGATGGATGAAATATCCCCTAAAAAAATTGACGGTTCAAAACTTTTTCCACAATTTATATCCAGAAATCTTAAGCAATATAAATATTTTTTTTTTATAAAATTATTTATACTTATAAATCATAAATATTTTTGTAATTTTTTTCATAATTATTATGATACGGAATAATATTCATACATAATTCAAAATATAAATATTAATTTAAAATTAAAAGATAAAGTTTTGATGTAAAAATTAGTTATGTTTTATGAATGTTATATTATATATCTATGAAATTATTTACATTATAAATATTTAATGACAATGCTATTTTTTTATATAACTTAGAAAAAAATATTGATTTGTTGTATGGGAAAATTTTTGAAGTATTGTTTTAAATATTTGTTAAGTTTTACAAATGTTATGTTATATATGTTAAATTATTTACAATATGAACTTTTAATAACAATGTTAATTAGGAAAAAATAACAAAATTTAATATAGGTATATTTGATTAACATTTAAGGTGAAGGAAGATGCTATCACATCAACATGTGATGAATTGCATTCCATAAAGTTTTTGGTGTAACCAATGTTTTATAAATAATATTTATCTCACAACTATTATGTATCACATCAATTTGAGGATTTGCACCTAAAAGTTAACTTTTAAATCTACAAACCTTTTGGTAGATAGTGCCTTATAAACCATCTTTGTCTCACAATTATTATGGATGTGGAATTGTTGTCTCTCTCGCACACACATGCATCTCATGGAGATGTTAACACACCATTTTTTTAGAAAATGAGTATTAATGTGGAACTAAACCCCAACATAGGGAGAGACATTGCAGCAAGGTAGCATGCAATATCATATAAATAATAACTATAAGTCAAAGACAACCCATGAGGCATATTGATATCGAGTCCACCAATAATGTTGGTATCAAAGTGAGGTTGGATGCTATTGTATCAACCTGGGAACTTATACCCCAAAGCCAAATTCCAAATTGATAGATCTTCTAGTGCAATAATGTCTTATAAACCATCTTCATCTCATAATTTTTATGTTTGTGGCATTATTCAAAAAATATGCACCCAACAATAATGTGAACACCCACAAGGAAATGTAGAAGAAGAGTATTGATGTGGAACAAAAACTCAACATAGGGATATGCAATTGTAACAAGATAACTTGTAATATTACATAGATAATGACAATAAGAGAAAGACCATAAAACATGTGTTATGAATTAAAACCTTAAGATAGCACCATAGAGAAAAAGTGCATACCATGTATAACAAATGTGAGTGTGTAGAACAACTCCAAAATAGATAAAAGAGATTAATTACATAAAAACTCCTTAAATAATGGGAGAAACTCCTCCTAATACCCCAATATATTCATACATCCCAATAACGTGTTCTCAATAATGACTACATGATCTTTATATATGCATATTCACACATTGCATATGTGCCCCTTTATTATTAGGGCGACCATTATTATGTATATATTTACTCATTACATGTATATTTAATCCCATATATTCCTCCCTTGGGGTCACACCATAAATGTGGAACTAAATTCCAACACATGGAGTTGCATTGTAGCAAAATAGCTTGTAATATCATATAGATAATAACCATAAGTCAAAGACAACCCATGAGGCATATTGACATTGAATCCATCAACATTGTTGGTACCAAAGTGAGAGAGGATGTTATTGCATCAAGATGGGAACTTGCACCCCAAAGCCAAATTCCAAATTGACAAACCTTTTAGTGCAGTAATGTCTTATAAACCATCTTCATCTTGAATAAGTTTTATGTTTGTGGCCCATCATTCACAATATACACACCCAATGATAATGTGAACACCCATAAGGAAATCTAGAAGAAGTGTATTGACGTGGAACACAATATCAACATAGGGATATGTTATTGTAACATGATAACTTGTAATATTACATAGATAACAACAATAATTCAAAGGAAGACCACAAGGCATGACACTAAAACCATCAGTAATATTAGTTTTAGANAGACAACCCATGAGGCATATTGACATTGAATCCATCAACATTGTTGGTACCAAAGTGAGAGAGGATGTTATTGCATCAAGATGGGAACTTGCACACCAAATCCAACTTCCAAATTGACAAACCTTTTAGTGCAGTAATGTCTTATAAACCATCTTCATCTTGAATAAGTTTTATGTTTGTGGCCCATCATTCACAATATATACACCCAATGATAATGTGAACGCCCATAAGGAAATCTAGAAGAAGTGTATTGATGTGGAACACAATATCAACATAGGGATATGTTATTGTAACATGATAACTTGTAATATTACATAGATAACAACAATAAATCAAAGGAAGACCACAAGGCATGACACTAAAACCATTAGTAATATTAGTTTTAGAGTGAGGGAGTATGCTATAACATCAACTAGGGAATTGCACCCCAAAGCCCACTTTTATAGACCCAATGAATATTAAACCACACACAAAAATTAGAAGAGAAGTATTGCAGTTTAACAAAATCCTAAGAGAGGGATAAGTGACTCCCAACACAGGGATGTCTCATTATAATAAGATAAGTTTTTAACATAACATACAACTCAAAGTTAGCCCATGAACATGACACCAAGATCACCAATAATGCTAGTATTAGAGTGAGGGATGATCTATCACATAAACCTAAAAAAATTTCAAAGTTAGCACATGAACATGACACCAAGATCACCAATAATACTAATATTAAAGTG
>JASDQU011506440.1:10501-22791 GCA_032191745.1 Picea mariana | reverse complement strand
CTGAAGTCGATGGAACAAAACTCGTCACAAGAGGGCCTTGATGTATCCCCCATCAATGACACGAAATGAGTAACAGATTTTGAATATGAAACATAGTATGATGTAAGTTGGACTGGACATAGGGAAGGCCGACACGAAGAGAATGGACAACTGCAGATGGCCGACTCAATAGAGGTTTTAGATGAACTTCTCTTGAACATATGAACGACACGACCAATGATTTGGCAGCATTAACTCAAATATGACACAGGGAATGAATTTGTAGCAAATCGAATGAGATACAAATGGATTTCCCAAATCGGCTTCAAATAATGAATAGGGGGTGTCATGTTCAAGAGCGACACTTACTGCCAATCAATACGAAGATGAAAACATATCCCTTACCCAAATTTCCCCCCACCATTTCTGGCGAGTACCTCTTTATTTTTACGCAAGCTTGAGGAGGATAACATATGCTTGTTGATATAAGCTTATCCTTCAGATAAGTCCTTCAGAGTATATTTAACGAACCCTAGGAAGGAGTGGTTCGGTCCCATTGCGGGTCTGTCGATGTTTGTTTAACGAGTCCAAAGATGGAAAACTCGAAGGTTTTTCATGATTATAGAGTCTGGAAAAGCACTTAAAAGAGAACTCTCTCAGTTCCTTTTTCGTAAAGTAGTCCGATGAGACCAAAAAAGAGATAAATTATCGCCCAACAGATGCTTTCTTCAAATACTTTATCGAGCGTGAAAATAGCAAGGTTGCTCGGCAATCTTTTCATGTTTAGAGAGTCTGAAAAGAGCTTAAAGAGGACTCCAGGGGGGTTCCTTTTTTGTATAACCTTGTTGAGCCCGAAAAAGTGATAAAAGTATGCTCGATTGCGTTCTCATGTATTTTCGAGCATGAAAACGGACAAAGACCCAGCTCGAGGTTTTATACAAAAACCATAAAAAACAAACAAAACATGCGATGAAGAAGAAAAAATATGTCCGCATCCCTGTACATGACCATCGAAGTCATTACGCCTGCAAAAGTTACACTCAAAAGGGCATTAGGGTTTAGGTTTTAATAAATAAACAATTATTAAAAATTAAATAACATGATAAAAGTCAATATAAAGAAATAAAACTCTTTTTACCATATCATTTTCACTTTTCACTATTTGAGCCCAAAAACCCCTCTTTTTACCCTCGAAGTTCGGAGTAAGATTGTGGGAGTTACGAGCATCCATTCGACGAGCTGTCAGCAACAGTGAGGTAGGCTCTTTGTCCTCTACTCTTTCATGGTTTTATTTTGCATTTTCATTGGTAAAAACTCATTTTTGAGTTGGTTTTGTGAGCCATACTTGTGCTCAGCCATTCTCGCAGGTGGGCTACACGGGACCTGTGAGAATGGGTCATTCTCGCAGGTGAGCCCACAGCAGCCTGCGAGGTTCTCGCACTGTGCCTAAAGGGCACCTGCGAGAACCGCAAAGCATAATTTTTTTTTTAAGTTTTGCTCAATGAAAGAAAACCAAATTGTGAGTAGAGTTATTAATCTTCTTTTTGTGCTTCTTATGTAGGTATTTGGCCATCAAAATGGTTCTGGGATGGAGCGAAAGGGAGCACGAAGAAGACAATTCCATTGCTAGAAATCATCCACCCACTATTGCCGCTTTGAGAAACTGTGGTCTTCTGAAGTACTTTCGTATCCCAGGCATGAGGGCCCAAATCAGGTTATTAGAGTACCTTGTGCATATGTGGGATCCTGATCAGTAGGTATTTCATGTAGGGGTCCACACATTGTCCTTAGATATTGAGGACATTTACTTCTTGACTGGACTGTCACGGTGGGGGTACCACGTGAGCCTGACTGGTAGCAGAGCTGGTGGGCTGCTCATGAGTGAGTACTTCTGCTTACACTGTGTTCCCGAGGTAGAGAGGAAGAAAGGGAAAGTAGCTATTTGGGGAGTACGGTATTTGAACCTTTGTACTATCTTGTTCACCATAGCTCAGATGGATTGGAGCTATGCTCCTCACATGGCGCTATAGAGTTACTTCCAGTATGCCATAGAGTGTATTGAACCTTGGGTTTTTAACTGGGCAGATGCTGTGCTTCGTAGTATGAAAAAGCAGTTGACCAAATGTAGATGAGGCAACTTGAAGCAATTCGGGTACGAATCTTTGTTAGTGTCCTTCTTTCTCGAGAGGGTTCCATTACTGAGGCTGCAGGTTGAGTGGAATTTACCGGCTCCCAGGGATCCAAGAATGCTGAGATGGTGTCAGCTCATGGCCCGGCATGTAGCTGGACCAATTATCAAGTATGATGATACCTTCATCGACTGGCTGCGACCACATATGTTGATTGTCGACAATTATGCTTATGCCGGGTTGGATTTATGAGGAGACCCAGACTTAGTCCTGCCGGAGAATGCTCAGTGGGGGGAACTTGGTAAGAAGTACACAATTTTTTTCCTTTTTTAAATGTTTTTGTGAATTTTTATCATATGCAAATGTTTTTTATATGTTCGTTCAAAGACTAAATACAAAATTCATTTTTGATGACACAGATGTGGGACCTTACGACCTCCTGGTAGTTCTCCTATTCAACGGCGAGGAGAGGTAGCGCCAGTGCCACAATGGGACGCCGGGGATTATCAAGCAGTGGAACAAAACCTAGAGGGTTTGACAGTAGATATTCCAGACATGCCTCTTGGAGAGGTTCCATGACGCGATCAACATCATACAGTAGGAGTGTCAGAGTCCATGAGTTGACTGCTCCGTAGAGTTGCCCGGGCAGTCATGTGTTACCATGAACGTCATTCATGATGTCACTTTGTAGAAGCTATGAACTTCAGATTTTGACATTTTGGTCTTCGGACAATTTTTTTTTGTAAAAAACTCTTTTGATCGTTATATATACATATGGCTTCTACCGGTTTATCTTATGTTGTGTGAACATTGATGTGATTGATTTATAAATGATCCAAATGTCTGTCTAATACATAGTTAGCCAATGCATCGGTTAATGTATTTAGACATCTAGGAATATGTTGATAATCAATATAATCAAAATAACATTCCAAGAGGCGAATTCGCAAATACACCCGTAACAAAGTAGGACTTCGAATAGTATAGACATTACTTAATTGTAGTACTACAAGATGCGAATCGAGTCACACAACCAAATGACGGATTCTGAGCGAGATAACATCGATCAACAATTCGATAACGATGCTATACTCTACAATATTGTTGGTCACACGACCGAGACACACACCTCGTAAGGATACAAGTTCGTTTGTAGGGGTGTAAATTTCCCATGCAACAGAAGCAAGGTTCTGAGTACTACGGCTAGCGCCATCAGCGAAGCCAATGTAGGTTAGCGGAGACACTGACATATGGAAATCAAACACAATGTCACATAAGGGCAGAGACCAGATAACGACAAAAGTAAGCTATAGCAACACACAAGAAGTATGATACAATAAAAATACAAGTACTCATGCACAGATGATTTTATGCATAGTACTTCTTCAAGTACAACCCATTCCTGGGTTCACTCAAAGGGATACCATCATAATCTACTAACTCATAAGCCTCTTTTTCCAAAACTTGTTGAACGATATAAGGACCTTGCCACATGGCTTCGAATTTTCCAGCTCCTATCATATCTCGATCTTGTTCATAGAGGAGAACGAGATCTCCTTCGGAGAAAACATGAGGTTTGACATGTTTGTCATATTGGGCCTTGACACGTTTTTTCTGAGCTTCTATAACTAGGGTAGCATCGCGTCGAGTTTCGTCTAATCGCATAAGATACAATAGATGTTCTTCCTCAGCAGAAGTGTTTGGTAGGAGTTCAACAGCTANAGAAGTGTTTGGTAGGAGTTCAACAACTAGTTTTAAAGAGGGTATCTTGCATTCAATCGAGAGAATGGCTTCCAAACCATAGACTAACCGGAAAGGTGTAAACCCAGTAGCGGACTTGACGGATGTCCGGTAAGCCCACAATGCCGAAAACAACATTGTGTGCCAACTTGTTTTGTGAATCCCTATCATTCATTCGAGCATAGTTACGAGAACTTTGTTAATTACTTCGATTTGGCCATTGGCTTGTGGGTAATAGGGCGTTGAGTTTTCATGGCGAAGACCCAAATTTTCAGTAAGTTCAGACATCATGAATTTTCGAAAGTGGCTACCGTGATCAGTGACGATAGCCTACGGAACACCAAAACAAGTTATGATGTGATTAAAAATGAATAATGCTGCGGTCTTTCTAGTGTTGTCAAATGTCGGCATCGCCTCGGCCCATTTCGTAAAGTAATCGACAGCTACAATAATGTAACCATGCCCTCTAGCTGAGTGAGGGTGACATGTCATGAAATCGATGCCCCATTTCGCGAAGGGACCAATGGAGACCACAGGGTGAAGAGGAGCGGGATGCGACCGTATCTTGTTATTATAGGTCTGGCAAGCATGGCATTTTTGAACGACGATTATGCAGTCGTTAAATAAATAAGGCCAAAAATACTCGGCTCATAAGATATTTTGGGAAGTAGCATACCCAGACATATGACCACAACAAGCTCCAGAATGGCAGTCATTCAGAGATCTCTCGACCTCGTCAAATGTGAGGCAGCGTCGAAAAACAAAGTCAATACCGCAACGATAAAGAGTATCCCCGAGGATAATATATTGATGAGCTTGGTATTGTATTCGACATCGCTCAGTATTGGACAGAGTTAGCTGGAAAGTCTGGGTTTGGAGATATATAATGATATCGCCATACCAAAGATCATCAGTGCTGATGAGGAAAAGAGATTCATCGGGTAATGACTCAGCTACTACATTTTCCGTTTCAGAATAGGGAAAGTCGCATATCAACTCAGCAAATACTAAGGACTTCTTGGACTTGGGACGTTCGAATTCCAAGTCAAAATCCTGGAGTATCAAAATCCATTTGGAGTATTTTCCCCCCAACAATGGACGTGTGAGAATGTGTTTCATAGGGTTGCAGTTAGAAATCACTGTAGTCTTGCGCGAGAGGATATAGTGCCGGAAGCGTTGGACGGCTTGGACGACAGCCAAGGCCAGTTTTTCGACATGTAAATACTTGATTTCAGTAGGTGTTAGACTTCGACTCAAGTAGTAGATAACATGTTCGTCGTTAGCATCATCCTCTTGGACGAGAACCATACCAATGGTATAATCCGAGGCAGCAAGGTAAAGGAAATAATCGCGACTGTAATCGGGGGGAAAGAGAAGCAGAGCACGCGTTAGGGACAATTTCAAATCTTTGAAAGCATTGTTGGCGATGGTATCCCATACGAACTCAAACCCCTTCTTTAGTAACCGCGTAAATCCACGAGTTATCTTGACGTAATTTGGGATAAAACGACGAAGAAAGTTTGCTTTCCTTTGCAAACTTTGCAACTGGTGAAGGGTAGAAGGAGGATGGAGATTAAGGATTGCCTCAACCTTTAAAGTATCCACCTGGATCCCTTGATGCGAAACGATAAAACCTAGAAGGCGGTCGGATTCCACGCAGAAAACACACTTATGAGGATTCAAACGTATACGATAGAACCGACAACGAACAAAAATGGCTCGGAGGTGGGTTGGGTGATCGACTCGGCGCATTGAATGAGTGGGTAAATCGTCCAGATATGGTTGAACGATGTGCTTGATATCATGGAAAKCATAAGACATAGCATGTTGAAAAGTTGTGCCAGCATTCTTGAGACCAAAAGGGAGTTTCTGATAGGAAAAAGTACCCCAAGGACAAATAAAAGCAGTCTTATGTTGATCCTCGGGAACAATGTTGATTTGGTTATACCCGGAGAAACCATCCATTAGAGAGAAGATTTCACTTCCGGCGCAATCGTCGACGATCTGATCGACGAAGGGGGTAGGAAAGTTGTCTTTGGGACAAACTTTGTTAATATCCCTATAATCAACGCATACATGAATTGTGCCTTGTTTCTGATCGATCAGGACAAGATTGGAAACCCAGTCAGTGAGAGCCACCAGATAAATAAAGCCATCTTTAAGAAGTTTCTCGACTTCGAGYTTGATAGCAGCCGCTTTACGTGGGTGAACTGGATGAAGGCGTTGCCGGATGGGTTTAGCGTCGGGGTATGTCTTGATCTCATGTATCACAATCTCGGGGTCGATACCAGACATTTCTTCATAGCTCCAGGCGAAGATGTCACAAAACTCTTTGAAAAGTGATGTGTAGGTGATGATTTCGTCAGACGAACACGAAGCTCCGATATGGACATTTTCAACAATCCCAGGTTTAATGGAGATGTCAAGGGGAAAAGGGGGAAAGATATTGCTTAGGTTTCCTTCAGAAAACACATCGTGTGTGGACTCGGGAACGGTTGAGATGACAACAACGGTCGACGAGGCCGAAATCTGTTGGTAGTTCTCAATGGTATGCTKCTCCAGAAAGAGGATGGAACGATGATGTCCACCATCCCAAGGGGTGTCTTCCATGACAGACATGATCATCTCGTCCGTGGGAAAAATGACAYGGAAAGGATCCGGAGACAACTCACCAAGAGAGGGGGTAAAAGGGGTTTTCGATTGAATGGCCTGATAGGCGGATTCAACCAGACTTAACGGAATTTCATCGCCGCAACGAAGATGATCTCCAGGGTTAGGTACTATCTAGGGGTCATGAGATGCAGGAAGTTCATGAATCGAGGTGGAGATCATGTTGATTTATGCAATGGATGAGTGTGGAACATCAAGCGGTGGAATGGGGAAAGTACCCATTAACGAAGAGTCTTTGAGAAGGCCTACACCGACGTTCTCATAACCCGGTGGGGTTTTAGCGATGAACGGTACATTGCCATTACGGGTATCGGAATTAAAGAAGGCTAATTGGTCGACGGTGATGACCATTCCTTGATGTGGGAAACGTACCACATGAAAAAGGGTTGACACAACTGTGCGCATGGAATCGATCCAGCTGCGGCCAAGCAGAAGATTGTAATCAAGGGGAGCGTCGAAGACTTCCACTTCGACTTGGACCGTTTTGCCTTCTAACGTGATGGGAAACGAAGGAAGGACATCGTAGGGCTTAAAAATAGAGCCATTGAAGGCTTTGAGAGTGTTCTGGGATTCGTTCAAAGGGGGAGAGCCAATGGCTTTCCAGCAGGTAAGAGACATGACACACATCGAGGCACCCTCGTCGATAATGGTTCAGCAAATGTTTTTGTCAGAGACAATCACTTGGATCTAGAATGCAAGTTGAGGGGGTAACCTTGGAATGTGATCTTCCAAGTAAAAAATTATTAAATTTGTATCCGTCGGATCGATGCCACTGATAGCTTTCAATAGTGCCTTCCGTTGTGTAGGAAAACTTTGAAGGACTTCGAGGGCTGACATCGTAGAAGGTGCTTGGGCCAGATCTTCAACAATGTTGTAGTTCTAGGCAGCACGAGCATGTGGATTGAAAGCCGATTTCCAAACGATGCCCTTTGGGGGGGGTCATAGAACTGTGTCAAGGCTCGGTCATTCAAGATGAAGAGGACCATTGGTAGGTGGAGTCGCGGGAGAGGGTTGTACCAAGGAAGGAGGAAGATCATCAACCTTCTCTTTAGAGGGAGAATAATCTTTGTCTCGAGTGGTGAGGGCAATGTCGTTTTGCTTTGAATCGCCAGTACACATCAATACATAAGACGTAGTAGAAGATGAGGGTTGGTCATGAATGACCAACTGAGCCTGTTGTTGAGACGGGAAGGGTTGGGAAAAAATGACCAGAGAAGGTGGTTTTGGAGCTCCTTGAAGGAACTTAGTGACCTCGGTGCGTCGTGGAAAATCCTTCGCGTAGTGATCATCACCACAGATAAGACAAGGGTATCGAGGTTTGCGCTTATCCCGATCATCAACAGGGGTATTTTTGGTTTGCTCTGATTGAGAAGTATTTTTTCCCTCCTTATTCTTACCCCTTCCCTTTTTGGATTTGTTTTTACCAGCTAGGGTAGATTGAACTGCATTTACCTTAGAAGTCTTGCCGGTGGGAGGGGCAAGAGACAAAGCATTTTGAACATTAGAAGAAGCAGGTTTGGGGTTTGTGCTTGAGGTGGAATGTGGTTGGGCCTGGAAAGTGCCAATCACACCGTCAACGACATGTGAAGCAGCTGGAGTAGTTGAAGTGGTGGAAGTAGAAGGATGAGGTAAGTTAGGTAGTAAGTCGTAAAGGGTACCCGTTTGTGAGTAAACGAGGTCAAGGTATTGAGCACGACTTATGGCCTGCTCTTCCGTGACCACTCCACCCATGGAAATGTCACGATCGATGTCGTTCACAAATGATTTTGTGAACCATTCTGTTAGTAACTGATTGGGAAGTTCGAGTTTAATGAGACGTCGTCTCCGTCGCCACTCATGAATGTGATTGGATATATGAGTGGCTTTGTTTTGTTTGAAAGAAGTCAAAATCTCGGTCCCTGTGTCATAACGAATTAGTAACTAGAAGTGTGTGAGGAAAGCCATAGCTAGGGTGTTGAAGTCAGAGAAGAAACCTCGTGGCAATTCTATATACCACTTTGCAGCAGAACCTGTGAGGGTTAGTTGAAAAAGATGTAAACGAATAGAGTCATCCATCAATGAGTTGGATGAGCACCATAGGTGAAAAGTCATAACGTGATTATTCGGGTCCTCTCCCACTTTGCCGTCGAATTTAGGAATGTCTGATGGTAGCTTGGCTGGTATAGCAGGCCATTGGGGAGAGTGACGAATTGGATCATTTAAGATTCTTGACAAATCCAGAAGATCCAAAGTGGTGATTAAGGGTAAATGTCAATTCACCTGCGGGTACTGGTGGCTTTGGGGTGGAAGCCTCGTCGAAAAACCAGTAGGACCATAAGCAGTCTGCATATAATGTGAACACCCAAGCATATTCGGTGGTGGTTGGAGAGGATAGTAGCTCATGGGATTGTATCCTGGAACAAGAACGTGAGTTTGAGCAGTCGAGCCCCAAATAGGATTGAATGAACTTGGATAGGGTTGGCCCATACTAGGGGGTATTACGGATGCAGCTGGAAACTGCTGCCCCCCAGTCGATTGAGGAGGATGTTTTATCAACTGATTCCAATACTGGGCCAAGGACGGAGGTATGTTTTGTCCAAAAGGTGGGGTTGGTCCTTCGATCGAAGGTGGTGTTCCAATTGGGGGAAGTGTTCCAATTGGGGGTTGAGTTCCAATTGGGACTTGTGTTCCAATCAGAATTTTCCCGCTGAGAGGGGGTTGAGTCATGCCACCTTGGTGAAATTGTCCACCGACGGGAATCTGGTAATTTGGTGTGAATGACGGAATAGTGCCACTAGGATTAAGACTGCCAGTAGAGGATGAGGAAGGTCCTCCAAAAGGAAACTGAGGGAGTGTCAGAATAAAATTGGGAAGAGAGTGCCCAGAAGAAGAAGGACCACTAGGAGAGCCGGATGGGGTTTGCGTAGGAGTGGGAATGGAAGCATTCAATGCACGGTATCTGGGTGGTAATGTCAGAGTGACATTGGGCGTTCGTGGTGCGCTGATGAGAGCGAGACTAACCGCAGTAAACCTGGTTGGAACACTCGTAGTATCTGTGTGATGGGCCATTTTGATAGGGACAGTAAAGCAATAGGCGGTAGTAAATAGTACTGTCTCTGGACTAGAGATTTCGGAAATCATAGGTGGGGTGATTTTGGAAATCACAGGGGAACCTGGACCAAAAAGGTACCGTCAAAAAACACCTGTAGACCAAAAAAGATCTTGGCCTTCTATGCCGGGAAAGGGTCCAACTAGTGATCTAGAGGATGTAACAACTAAGTCTTCAGAAGAATTTAGTCGCATAAACGGTCGCTCAGAATCAAGGTGAAGTCGAAATTCCTCTCGAGTATTGGTGATTCGAAAATGTTCTAGAGAGTCAGTTCGTTCCACTTGTGGCGTGGTGATGATTGGGACTTCACTTTGCCTAGGAGAGCCCTCAAGTGTACTTGTAGGCAAGGGTTGAGAACCTTCCAAATGATCTGGAGATAAACCATGCATTCTACGTGAACGACATGGAGGAGCTATTGTAACCGAGTGACAAACTTCACGAAGAAAATCTTATAGTCAACTTTGGTAAACAAACAACACGCGCTAGTAAACAAAATCTAGGAAGCAACACCAAGCAAACAATACCTTCTAATTCTGAAGTCACTAGTTGGTGATGAAATCCAAAGTCGCAACAATGAGACGAGAAGGGGCTGGGCTAGGGTGGAAAAGTTATGCTGACGACCTGCTTAACGGACTTACACCCTGGTGCAAGCTCCCACACATAATCGTGGGTATACCCTCCAAGGAGCCCGAGTGAGTTTGGCCAACGTCGATTCCAGGTACCGTGAAGACTTTCCCCTTCACAGTCACCTCGTGTAAGAACCTAGAAAGATAGGCCACTAAGGTTACCACCGACAATAATAAATCCTGGGGGAACAGTCGACAGTCTGATCCACACGCAAGGGTAGGGTATCTAGCCCTAAATAAACTCAAAAGGCTTCCACTCATCATTGTGGGTATACCTCCGAGTGATCCCTGTAATACGTGCAATCTCTACACTGATATTAACAAAGCAGGGTGAGTAACTCTATCAATATCAATGCAACCTCGTGCTTGACCCTTGTGCGATAAGGGCTTCCCAGGACAAGATGTTGTAAATGGAATTTGACACTCCCTAACACAAGATGCTATTGTGTGTTTTGTGCTTTGGAGAGTGTATCTCTCTACCTATTCCAAAGCGCTATTCTAACTAAACGTTGGTGTAATAGAGCCCTAGAAAAGAGTTACTAGTTAAATTTTACAATTGCGCAGTGTTATTAGGGGCTGTTGTTACTCAAAGGAAGTAGAGATGAAACTGATGTTGTATAATACTTTGACCCAACGATGCATGGATAAGAATGAAATATAGCAATTTTCGTTCAACGAATCCTATGTACGAGAGGGAAAGAGAAGTTTTTTGGATCAAATTTGAACTACAAGACACAATTTCCTTTAGAATGCAATTGCAACAAATCATGCAAGAATAACAATTCTCTATTGTTTCTTTTTCAATAATTTTAACAATTGATTTTCAATGCTTTCGAAGACAAAAAATGCTTTTGAAAGAAAAACGTTTGTTCACTTTTCAAAAAGGACCTACACCATGATGGTGAGAGTGAAGAAAATAAAAAAACCAATGAACAAGCAATAGATAAAAACCCAAACCAATCTTTCAATGGAAACAAAAATAACAAGCAAACCAAACTAGTCTTGTCAATTGCATGAGAAAAATGAGTTTTCAAACAATGAGCAAATGATAAAGACAAAGAAGCTTAACTTTCCACTGATCACCGGTCCTTAACCAATCAAGCACACTCAGATTCCAAAATCAGAGAGTATAGCTTTGCCAAGAAAAGTCAAGAAACGAAAGTCAAGAAAAATGGACAGGAAGAGTCTGGATTTCGTAAGACTGTTCGTGCACAAGAACAAAGACAAGAAAACATCAAACAAGGGTCCAAGAAGCTCTAGTTAGGCACCAATACTGATCTGGGCAGTTGATCATGCAAAAGTCTTAAAGCCGAAATTTTGAAAAAATGGGTTCGCAGGCTGAGAGTATTACACAGTGAGAGAATAGGTGATTCTCGCAGGTGAGCTTTGAGCAGAGTGCGAGAACCTCGCACTGAACCTAAAGGCAAGGTGCGAACTCAGTATGTTCTCGTAGGCTACTGTGGAGTGTGGTGCGAGAATGTCTGAAACTAATCAAATTTTTGGAGAAAGACACAAAATTTGAAGAGGCCTCTGAACCCAGAGGGTCTATCAGGGTATCCTGAAGACTCAGAAATTGATATGAATGGAGAAAGGTAAGGCAGGAACAAATGGCCAAGGAAAAATACCAAAAACCACAAAGAAAACAGGTTATCTCCCCAGTGGAGTCGCCAATTTTTTTATCGGACTAATCGGTAGGTGCAGACACTAACAGATCTCCCTAGATCCACCTAGATCTAGAACAAAATAGGACAAGAGATGACTCTTTCCCTAAGTTTTGACCATTGAATTAGCTAGTAGGGAGGAACAAGTAATATACCTTTGTATCACTTCCTAGGGTCTCTGTTGCTCCCACTTCGCTCCGGTGCTCTCGTGAAGTTAAGACCAAGACAACACAAACCAACCAAAGTGAAGATAGCAAAATATATTCAACTATCAACTTATGTGTATGATCAAGGAATTACACAATAAAGTGAGAATAGCTTTATGGGAAAGGGACATGCCACTGTATCATATTAATTGAAAGTAGAAGATTACAACCTGATCACCTTGATGTCGCAA
>JASDQU011506440.1:0-10451 GCA_032191745.1 Picea mariana | reverse complement strand
ATCAATCCTCTTGATAGACTTGCTAGAGTCTCCAAGCTCCTGTTCAAGCTAAGTCCTTCACACAATTCTTTCACCAATTATCCAATGAATCTTGCTTAACCTTTTCCATGAGAATTCCATCAATATATAGGAGAGAATGAGATGGTTACTTGGATAAGAATGATCCCACAATATCAGGGAAACCAGTACAAGGATAACCATTTGAATGCCAACCCATTTTTCTAGAAGATTCCCTTCTAGAACCATCGAGAATCCATCTTTTTCCAAGCTTTAGAACGAGTTCTCACCCTAGCTATTCAGCATAGTGCGAGAAGTTCGCACCCTAGCTTAAGGCAGCCTGCGAGAATGGGTCATTCTCGCACCCTAGTATATTAGCTGCCTGCGAACTCTCCTCAAAAGTATGTTTTTTGGGAAGAGATGAATGTAACTTTTCTCAGGAGAAATTTCTTATGAGGAGCCAGAGTACACCATCATCAATACACCATCACGATGACCAAAATCATGGGTAACAATTATTGCGACACTTCTCTGCAATGATCCTAAGCGTGATAAGGTGGTCTACAGTTGAATGATAACCTCTGAAATCAACATGAACTTTAGTTCTTTTTCTATGGATTTCTAGCCATATGCTTATCTTCTTTTCCAAAATACTTCCATATAGCTTGGATAAAATGGGGCTAATCATAATGTTCATATAATTAGATGGATTGTTTTTATCTCCACTTTTAAAAATAGGTACAATGAGTCTTTGAGTCCAAGGTTTAGGGAATTCCTATTTGACTGCTAAATTGAAGAACTTGTGTATGTGAGGGATTAGAATAGGCCATCCAATCTTTGATATTTTAATTTGGTGTTCCTTGATGTACTTATCTTTCCCATTTGCAAGTCGCTTAACCCCAAACTTTATGTCTTCTATATAAAAAAGCATCATCTTCTGTAGAAACTTTTGGAATTTTATCTAGGACATTATGTGATTCGTAAATATTTTTAAGATAGGAATTTTAGTTTGTCAAGGGAATTATAACATTTTCTTTAGTTTTACGAGTTAGAATTTGCCTCCAAATTTTCTTTGGATTTAACTTAGAAAGGTGAAAAATATTCACTTGCTTTCCATTTATGTAGTGCATTTTTTTTTTTAAATTAGGGCTTTGTATGTATTAATCTTATCATATTTTAAAGACTTATTGTTGTAGGAAAATCCCCCTACAGACAGGTGAATATCCTCTTGGATTCTAGACCCCTAATACCAAGACAAAAACCATACAAATAGACATTAACATCCTTGTGAATTCAATTACCTAATCAGAAAGAGAAAGAGAAGGAATAAAATGTGATGCACCTTATTTCGTAGTTCGTCCTCGTTGCCTCCAATCCGAGCTTGATCTCCAAACTCTTCAGCACCACTCGATACTTGCAATGCAATGGACAATGAAAGACAAAGAACTCCTACTCTACTCTACAAGATTATACTAATCAAATTCATTTATCAAGATCGAAAATCATATGCAACAATACACAATCTTGAAGGGAATAGGCCAAGTAATATTGATGAGAACTTCTAAAGAGATACTTACAATTTGTAGATGCAGTTACAATAGCCTCTTCAAGTCCTCCTCGTCCAGTATTTGTACGATTCTCCCAATATCATAGTTTTGATATCCAAAATCTTCCTCCCAAGACCATAAGTTTGATACCTCAAATCTTCCCTTATCATAATCAAAGGTTTGATACCTTCCAAATTTCCTCATTTTTTCCTTAAAAAGGCCTCCTTTTATAAGCTTGGGGGGCTCAACCACCATGAGTAGATTTGGGGATTGGTTGAGGATATGAATACTTTAGGTTAGGATATGATCCTATGATAGTTCCATAGGATAGTATTCGATCCAAACCAACCTCATCTCCAAGAGATGGCCCTCAAAAAGAGGCAGGATTCTCCAAACTTTCCTCTAACCAAAGTCATCGCTCCCCTCTAGTTAGAGACAGGGCGTTGATCCTAGATAAAATCTCCCTACATAAGGTAAGGGGGGAGTTGTAGCACTCTGTCATCATGGTCAAGGGGGCGCTACCCTTCAAAAATGCTCCAAAAAAGGTCAATTTTTCAAGTAAAAAGTGTGTTTTTGGCCTTGAAATGATGGGTTTCCTCCTCTATTATGACTTAGGGATTATTGAAAATGTTCTTTGATGGTTTTACGGGGTTAAAACACATATAAAAGTGTATGCAACACTTAGTAAGGTGAATACAACACTTGAAGACCCTTGTGACACTTACCAAGGTGCATACGACACTTGCGACACTTAAGGTGAGATACTGAAGTGTGCAATTTTGATGTGTAACATATTTCTCCCTAAAATGTGAGGGCAGAAGAGAAATTGATGGTAGAAACACTTTACAATTATTCAATGCAAGGGCGTGGAGTTGGAGAACCTAGAAGAAGTTGCAAACAACCATCAAACAATATTAATATATGTTCCATTTCCAAGGCAGGCATACCTATGCTTGAAAACGAGATGACTCAAAGCACGGTCGCCAACCAATACACTGAAGATCCATGAAAAATATTGACTAAGGATATGTCCACCAAATATACAATGTGGATCCATACCTCCATGACATGAAATGATTGTAGCCACGAGAAATACATAGTGGACTTACGAGATGATAACACATAGCCACGAACCAATACAATGTGGATCTATGTGACACTCTATATATCAACATGCTCAAATGATCTCCTTCGCAGCCTGGGAAAAGAAGATAAAATAGTGAATGCTCAAGCCAGGGTCTTCGTCCCAATCCCAATGTGGTATGAATCTAGCCATGTAAATAGATGTTTTGATGTCTAACATGGTAGAAACCACTTGATTACTGTTCATTGAGGTAAACCATAAACAAGTGTGAGGGAAATCATCAGTGATGTCAATGAATCCCAAGGTACCCTAGTACAATCCAATGAATGTGAATAAATGAGATGAAGTCGAACATTCATGGAATCATCCTATCAGAGGTAAATGATGTAAACCTACTGTTGGAAGCGAGGAGGCCTGCCATTGAGGCATGCAGGTCCCAAGGTACTAATTGGTTTCTAAGTATAATTCCCGGATAATGTGTTGAAGTCGATAGGAAAATACTCGTCGAAGGAGGGCCTTGATATATCCCTCATCATTGACACGAAACTAGCATAGGAAAGTGATGTAATATGGTGAATCGAATGAGTGTGGACTGACACAAGAAATAGAAACTGACAATACTATAGATGGATGGTTTGAAGTGAAACTTCCCTTCAACATGATGAGGCATGACCATTGACTTGGAAGCATTGACTCAATGAGTACCAAGAATGTGATGTGACGAAAATAAGAGAAATCTTCGACTGGACGAAAAAGTATGGCAACACATGGAATTGGTATGACTCAGAGACAAGCAGATTACCAAACTGTAAGATGAGATGAAAATAGGTGCCATGTTCAAGGGAGACAATAGCTGCTATAAAGGATTCTAAAAAACTTGACCCACTTCCTTGAATTCCCCCCCCACCTAGATAGATGAGTACTTATTTTTAATTTAACGAGCTYGAGGAGGTAACACATGCTTGATATAACTCACCTTCGGTAAGTTCCTCTTCCTTTATTTAATGAACTGGAAAAATTAAGGGTTTGTACCCATATGGGCCCTTCAATGTGTAGTTTAGCGAGTCTAGAGAAGGAAAAATCRGTGGTTTTTCATGTTTAGAGAGTCTGAAAAGAACTTAAAGGAGACTCTAGGGTTGTCMTTTTTCRTAATTGTAGTCTCGCAAGGTYGAAAAAGAGATAAAATACCACTCAGAAGATTCCCTCTCAAACCTTTTAACAAGTGTGAAAGGAAGCAAGATCACTCGACAATCTTTTCATGTTTAGAGAGTCTGAAAAGAGTTTAAGGAGACTCCAGGGGGTTCCTTTTTCGTATAACCTTTACGAGTCTGAAAAAGTGATAAAAGTTTACTCGATCACATTCTCATGCTTTTGTGAGTACGAGAAAGAACAAAGACTAAGCTTGGTATTGGTTTCATTTTTACACAATCTTGAAACGAAATTAAACTTATGCTTGTAAATTCCCAACGTAATTTCCAAAGGTAGGGATGCCCATGGATGGTTGGTACTCTGCCCCCAGCTTGAAAAGATAGTGACTTAACTCCATAATGATAATTAAAGGCCGGAGAAATGCCCCCCCAAGCTTCATTTCATTCACCGACTTTGAGGTTGTCACCAATTTCTATACTAGATGGATAAAAAGGATAAGAGTGGATGAAATGAAGGTTCAAATATGATACTTAACGAAAGACTCGACTCGACATATACGAGATCTAGCAAAAGACTCGACTTGCTAGGAGAGATGATTGTTTCATTTTTTAATGAGCTTGAAATAAGAAAAGAACTATGCTCATGACCTCTGTTTCATTTTTTAATGAGCTTTCCACAGAGAAGAAAAACTATGCTCATGGCTCTGGGTTCAATCACTAGATTTATGTTTCATTTTTGAATGAGCTTGCCACAGAGAAAAAAACTATGCTCATGATATTTGTTTCATTTTTTAATGAGCTTTCCATAGAGAAGAAAAACTATGATTGTGGCTTCTTATTGATCATGGCTTCCAAGAGGGAAATGATCTGGAAGGAATACATGTTAAGGGACAAATTTCAATCATGGCTTCCAAGAGATCTTCGCTAGATGGAAGAAAAACACTCTGAAAGGAAAACATGTCGACGAACTTGATAAGGGTAGGGAGATATGGCTCTAATAGACCTATCGAGGAGATTACCATGTCAACTACCAGATCTAAGTTAGGAGAAGGGATATATTCCCTCTCGTGTGGGGTTGAACTCATGGGACAGGTCATTACAAAATTAACCTGTGGTGGGGTAGACATCGTTGGCATGTATGGACCATTCAGGGAAGGTAGATGGTTGACCGTTAGATGAGGGTCAATTAATGAAAGTTGGTCGATTGTTACTATGCTTCCATTGTGAGGGAAACACATCACTCGAAAGAGAGTGGACACAAAAGCTCTCATAATGTAGACATAGGCTTGCCCAAGGACCAGGTTAAAGTCTAAGAGGTCGTGAACTACCATCACATCGACGTAGACCATTTTTCCTCCCAAAGTAACCAAAAATTGAGGAAGGATCCCTAAAGGTTGACTAACTCTTTTTTCAAAGGTCAACAGATTCTGAGTCATGGGCACAAGCTGTGGGGAACTAAAATCTTGCCAAGAATTCATGGATAAGATGCTAACATAAGCACCTTCATCTATTATAGTGTTAGGAATATTCCTATCACAAACCTGCACGGTGATTTGGAAAGGCACGTAAGAGGGAAGATGAGGTTCTATCAAATGATTCCAATTAATATAAATCATTTGATTGCTCAAAGGGGGTGCCATCAGGACGAGAGGAATGCTCCCTTGTCTAGGTGAATCAATATTAACGAGGTAGACCTGAGCGACATCCTAACTCTTTGAATGAGGAGTGGGATCGACCAATGAAGAAACCAAATCGACCACTTTGGTTGCACTCTTCAAGGGACGAGTGGGATCGACCGATGATGGAACCAGATCAACCACTTTGGCACTCTTCATATGAAGAGTGGGACTGACCGATGGCAGAACTGGATCAGTCACTTAGGTTTCACTTTTCAAATGAAGAGTGGGGCTGATCGATGATGAAACTGGATCAGTCATTTGGGTTTCACTTTTCAAATGAAGAGTGGGGCTGATCGATGATGAAACTTGACCAACTACTTGGGTTTTTGGTTCAACTGAGGATGAAACCAGATCTACCCCCTGATCAAATGGATTGACGAAGGATGGAACCAGATTGACTAGTCCATCAAATATTGATGGTTTGGGATAAATATTACGATAAGCAGTTGGAAGTTGAATCTTTTCCAAAAGATAAAAAGCCTCATCCATACGAGGGAAAAGGTAAGAGTAATGATCACCTTCATATAACAAACAAAAAAAATTGATAGTTTTATTCTTCTTTCCAACCTTAATGTCACTAGCTTACAGGGTGTCATCAACATGTCCCACAGGGGATGATGATGTGGAAGACCACATTTCTAAGACCTTGGGNGATGATGAAACTTGACCAACTACTTGGGTTTTTGGTTCAATTGAGGACGAAACCAGATCTACCCCCTGATCAACTGGATTGACGAAGGATGGAACCGGATTGACTAGTCCATCAAATATTGATGGTTTGGGATAAATATTACGATAAGCAGTTGGAAGTTGAATCTTTTCCAAAAGATAAAAAGCCTCATCCATACGAGGGAAAAGGTAAGAGTAATGATCACCTTCACATAACAAACAAAAAAAATTGATAGTTTTATTCTTCTTTCCAACCTTAATGTCACTAGCTTACAGGGTGTCATCAACATGTCCCACAGGGGATGATGATGTGGAAGACCACATTTCTAAGACCTTGGGGAGACTAGGGTAATCCCTCAGAGAGTGGTCACCCTTACAAAGACTATAAGGGAATTTGGGTTTAGGATTCTTCGTTTTGATCTTGTCGACTTTATCAACACTCCCAGTACGATTAACTGTAGTTGGTTTCTTGGATCCAACATGATCTGATGTGGTTGGAGGCTTGGTCCCTTTCTGGTTCTTCTTCTTCTTCTCTTTCCATTTCTTCTTCTTATTATAAACCCGACTACTCGCTTTAGAGATTTCACTAGGCGAAGAAGGAGAAAGGGAAGGAGACCTGGCGGGTGAAGAAGGAGAAAGGTAGACATGAGGTTGATGTGTGGGTGGCGTGATTACATATGAAGAAACAGGTGCATTCAAAGCACTTAGAATATTACAGATCAATGGAGTGGGGAACAACCAAACTAGTAATCCAATCGTGAGTCCTAAAAGATTCAGTGTAGCAATGCACAAAGGACCAACGTTTCCAAAAGAAGGAAAGGAGAAATGTTCCTTGGGAAAAGGGGTTCCTCCGTTGGTACTCCCAGGAGTTGACGCCATTGACACTAACTCGAGCTAAGGGCCACTAAATAAAACAAGCATCACATGCTACAAATCTAAGAAGCAAAAAATCAAACAAACCTTCACACAATGAAACCACTAGTTGGTGATGAAATCCAACATCGCGAGATCAATATAGGAAGGGGTTGGGATAGAGTGGGTGGATCAATTACGTTGGAGACCTACTTAACAGAATTACACCTTGGTGCAATCTTCCACACAATAAATGTGGATTTACCCTCCAAGGAGCCCGAGTGAGTTTGACCAATGTTTGTTCCAGGTACAACGAAGACTTCCCTTCACTGTCACCTTGTGTAAGGATCCTAAATATTATGTCTACTAAGGAAACCAAATCGCAGTCAACCTCTAGGCGGGTACAGTCGATAGTCTAGTCTGAATGTATGGGCAGGATATCAAGTCCAAAATCCTTCAAGAGAATTAAGGACGAGTGGACTGGTAGAACTCCAGAGGACCTTGAACGGATTTAGAATTCACGAAGCACCGAGACAAAATGAAGATATTTGGACCTCAAAAAGAACCCCCAATATATGATCTGACTACTACGAATGGTTAAGCCTCGGAGGGATAATATCTGTTGCTCTCCTAAACGTGAACTCGTGCGTAATCCCTGTGTGAGAGGAGGATCCCAGCTATGCTTATACAAACAATTGGATTTACCGCTCCCTAGCACAAGATTCTATG
This sequence comes from Picea mariana, assembly GCA_032191745.1. Lineage (NCBI taxonomy): Eukaryota > Viridiplantae > Streptophyta > Pinopsida > Pinales > Pinaceae > Picea > Picea mariana. The sequence goes on along the minus strand of JASDQU011506440.1, from coordinate 2,746 downwards.
TTTGTCTAATGGATTTGGAAAGTTATCCTCACAACCTATTCCAAATCCCTACACTTGCTAATGTAGGTTTTCTACTAGAAAATATTAAAGTGTCTGATCAATTTTATAAGCACTTCATTTTAGGGTTGTTTTTTACTCAAGGGTGCGAAAGTGAAACTGGTGATGTTGTATATTCGACTCCAAAATAATGTAGAAAAATGAGATGAAAATCTTTTTCTTCAATGAATCCTACATATAGGATGGAGAAGAGGTTCAATTTTATTCAACAAAAACACCCAATTCCCAAATGGAATTTGCTAAATGCAACCTAGTTATCTACACTACCCAACAAAAATAATGCAACTATCTTTCTTTGTTTGATTCTAATACATAAAGATAGCGAATGAAAATCCTTTAACACTCCTTTACTTTCAATCAAAATGGAAGAGTCGAATGCAGATACAAAAGACATGAAGCAAAAAGGATTTCAAACAAATCATGCACTCACAGGATAACAAGAACTGAATGAAGATAACTCACTCAATCAAGGACTCGACAATCAACAAGCACTCAAGGAAACAAGAAAGTTCAGAGAAGAATCCAAAAATTGATAGGGAGAAAGAGGAATCACTCAAATGTCTTTACAAAACAAGCAACAAGAAAAAACAATCCAATCTAGGTTGTGGTAAGCATAAAGTCTCAAATCATTCAAAAAGGAAAGATTTGAAAAGCAACTTAAGACCAACAAACCTTTGCAGACCTTTTCAAATAGTCATATAACCAAAAACTTTGCAAGATTCAAACCAAACCAAGAAAAACAAGGAGAATCAATCTCACAATTTGGAAAAGGTTGCAATATCAAACAAGACAACAAAATAAGTGATAAGTACCAAACATTCAACCCAAACAAAGCCACAATCCAAAGTACAGACTCTGGGCAAGAATCTCTGCAAGATAGACTGGGAAAAACTTAGCAGAAAAGGGCAAAAATCACCAAAGAAGGAGATCAATGCTCATGTTTTCAAGGGAACAGAGCATTGTATCACTCTGATAAACATTGCAGGGGAGTGTTTAATATTTATTACATATCAATGCTCTGATATACACTTGAGGGGAGCACTACCCTTCCCAAAAACTCAGAACAAAGGGTTAAAAATTAGAAAAAATCACCTAGAATTTCCAGAATTTTGTGAAATTGTATAAGAAGAGGGGATAAAGGAAATAGATCAATAACAAACAAGAAAAATGATCTAAAAGGTGGGAAAAAGGCATAGACATTCCAAGGAAATACAAATCAATGTTCGTCCCCAGTGGAGTCGCCAATTTTTGTTGTAGGAAAATCCCCCTGCGGACAGGTTATCCTCTTGGATTCTAGACCCCTAATACCAAGATAGAAAACATACAAATGGACACTAACAACCCTGTGAATTCAATTACCTAATCAGAAAGAGAAATATAAGGAAGAAAATGTGATGCAGCTTATTCCGTAGTTCGTCATCACTACCTCCAATCTGAGCTTGATCTCCAAACTCTTTAGCACCACTCGATACCTGCAATGCAATGGACAACGAAAGACAAAGAAATGCTACTCTACTCTACAAGATTAGACTAATCAAATACATTTATCAAGATCGAAAATCATATGCAACAATACACAATCTTGAAGGGAATAGGCCAAGTAATATTAATGAGAACTTATAAAGAGATACTTACAATCTATAGATGTAGTTGCATCAGCCTCTCCAAGTCCCCCTCGCCCAACCCTTGCATGATACTCCCAAAATCATACGTTTGATATCCAAGAGCTTCCTCCCAAGACCATAAGTTTGATACCTCAAATATTCCCTGATCATAATCAAAGGTTTGATACCTTCCAAATTCTCTCCTTTTTCCTTGAAAATGCCTCTTTTTATAAGCTTGGGAGGCTCAACCACCATGAGTATATTTGGGGATTGGTTGAGGATATGAATCCTTTAGGTTAGGATATGATCCTAAGATAGTGTCATAGGATAGTATTCTATCCAAACCAACATCATCTCCAAGAGTTGGCCCTCAAAAAGAGGCGGGATTCTCCAAAATTTCCTCTAACCAAAGTTAGCGCTCCCTTATAGTTAGAGACAAGGCGTTGATCCTAGATCAACGCTCCCTACATAAGGTAATGGAGGCGTTGTAGCACTCCCTTAGCATAGCCAAGGGGGCGCTACCCTTCAAAAATGCCCCCAAAAAGGTCGATTTTTCAAGTAAAAAGTGTGTTTCTAGCCTTGAAATGATGGGTTTCCTCCTCCAATATGACTTAGGGATTATGAAAAATGTTCTTTGATGGTTTTAAGGGGTTAAAACACATAGAAAATTGCATGCAATACATATTAAGGTGAATACGACACTTGACGACACTTGCGACACTTACCAAGGTGCATATGACACTTTTACGACACTTGCGACACTTAGGGTGAGATACTTAAGTGTGAAATTTTGATGTGTAACACTCATTATGCAAGATACCAGATATATAAAATATGCAGAACATAAACGAAATGCTAGAAATAACAGAATAACAGTGAAATATCTAGCATAATCTTCACAATACACAGAAATGATACACGAAATAGCAACAGAAATAGCACTTGAACAGAAATAGCACTTGATTCAGATAGCAATGTTCACAGGCCTCTTCGAGGGGGCAACCTCCAATCGAACAACGCTCTGTTACAATAATATCCAAGCTAGGGTTCTCAATACCCTCGACTCCTATTTATACTAAAAATAA
>JASDQU011506439.1:7305-22827 GCA_032191745.1 Picea mariana | reverse complement strand
AGTATGGATAATTATTTTATCCTAAGTTCTAAGGATGGGGACAAGTGGACCAAAGTAGCTCTCAACATGACAAGTGTCAAGTTGGGAACATACATACATATAGTTTAGACTTAGCTCATTTTCCATTCATTCAGTCTATCATAATTCACTCACTCAGTCAGCTGTCCTTACTACCTTCTTGTTCTTGTACCTATAACTATATCCGTACCTTCCTGTACATGTATCCATACCTGTACCCGTACCTGTATCTATACTTGGTTAGCTTGGGAGATGGACTGAAGAAGCGGGTTGTGAGGCACGTGGGATATTGAAGAGGCGGGTTGTTAGGCTCGTGAGCAATTTCTCTCTAGGTGAGAGAATTGTTGGGAATTGATTTCTCGAAGGTGCCAAGTTACAACTACAAGGCTCTGATACTTCCTGTCTGGCCTATTGTTAACGCCCAGAAAGGAAGTGGGGCAATTGAAGTACTATTGAGCAGATAAGGGACACACTTCCTAGGGTGGGACAAGCATCTGGGGAATGAGGGACTGTAGGCTATTAGTTTGAGTTGGCACCTGTGATAGAGTCTTTCTTGTTGTCTAAGATACATCAACCTGGTTAGGAATCCCTTTACCCGGGTGGAGTTTAGTCCTAGCTCAGGGGTGACCCACTGCTGAGAGTGATGAGCAGCATGGTCTAAGGCTGGGATTTTCATGGAAGGTATGCATGTAGTTGGTGATATTCTTACCAAGATAAGTGTCAATTGTGTGTTAATTTATATGCTACATTATTATTTATGTGTTTATTTTTATGGGTTTTTCTTGTGTGTGGTTTATACCTGTCTTTATATTTATGGGTATTTCCTGTCTATGCTGCATGTATATGTTTATTGTTATTTCCATATGAATCTATGCATTTACAAAATGTATTTGTCCATTTTAAGTTTTATATATAAATTTTCGCGAGAGTTTTTGTGGGTATATGTTTTAATTTGCATAGAGTTCGAAATTTTTTATGTGACATAACCCGATTGGATGTTGGGGATGTTACAATATGGTATCAGAGCTTCAGTCTTCAAAACTGAGCCTGGATGGACTGAGCAAGTAGAATTGAAATGAAATTTCATAGAGAATTATTTCAAAGTGGCCAGATTTCAAGTTACAGAGCGTCCATGGTAAAAATTAGAAGCAATTGTGTGGAATTGGGCAAAAGCCCCAATTTTTTTTGTTAAATTCATGGGAAAATTGAGAAATTTGGCCAAGTAGTGAGATATTCCTAATTTAATATATTTTCTAGCAAATTCAAACTTGGAATTGGTCGAATTTGAAGTTACAAGGAATCCATGACAGATGGAGCGAGATTAGTTGATAAAGATTCTCAATTCGTGAATTGAGTTTGGGAAAAATTCGTTCTAGGAATGTCAACCAACAATGATTTGTTGTTGCAGAGGTTGAATTGGTGTTATCGGTGTGAAATTGAACAAATTTCATAGTTACGGAATGTCTATGGTGAAAATTGGGAAAAAGTTTGGCAAAGTCCCCAATTTATGCAACGGAATTCACGAGGAATTGGTGTGCATAAAAAAATGAATGTTTGTAGGTGTGCGCACTAAAAATGCATGATGCACAGTGAAAAAATTGTGATTTGTGGAAAATATGGGTGCGTAGCTACGCGCACTTAAATTTGGCGTTGCGCGGTGTAGAGTGGCAATGTGCATAAAATATTAGCGCGGGGTGTGCGCACTTAAATTTGGCGCTGAGTGGTGCAGAGTGACAATGCACGGAAAATATTGGCACGCGAATGTGCACACTTAAAGTTGGTGCTGCACGGTGCAGAGTGGTAATGCGCATAAAATATTGGCACGTGCGGTGTGGGCACGCATAATAATGGCGTGCATGGTGTGCCCTGTATTGACAGAGCACAGAGGGATTTTGTTGGTGCACGCACAATGTGGGTATATGTTGTCTCATGACAGTTTAGTTAATGGTGCGTGCAAAGTACTAGTGCATGGTGGGTGTGCACAAAAATTGCTTGCAATAGGTATTAGTGCATGAACCAAAATTGTGTGTGGTGGATATTGACACATGATACAAAAGTAGTGCGCACAAGTTATTGGCGCGACATAGAAGTGATCCACATTGGTTATAGGTGAACGAAGCATGCACTACCTTATGGTGTTGCTGCACATGCTAAATATGGGTGTACATGTTCAAATTTGTGCGCACAAAGTTGTTTGGATGGTGTGCAACAACAAAAAACCAATGTATTTCTACGACATTTTATATTGTTTGAAGGTCCTCTTTTTGCAACACGTTTTTGAGGCCCTAAAAAACGTTTTTAGCTACTCAAAAACCCCAAGAAAAGAGTGTACCAAGAGTATAGGTACACTTTGTCTCTATAGTTGAAATAAATGAGCCCAGAGAGAGATTTCTAATGGTGTAAACCATTCTTCAAACAAATCTTTTATGAGGAAGTTACAGGACAAATAGTGGAGGGTAAATTTTAAGACCCAACTAACTTCGAAGGGCCATAACTTTCTGCTCTGAAATTAGTTTGAGGCACATGAGTAGTCTATGGAAAGATACTGAACCATAGAAAATATTCCTAGAGCTGAATTAAATTTTTGGGCATGTTAAAAATGTTTAAGATGGAAAAGAAGGTACCTATAGCATTCCAACCCAAAAACATTAATTGGCCTAGAACTTCAGCAAGTTGTAACTAGCATCCCAGAAACGAGAAAGAGGTGAAACTTGGACAGACTATCCAAAATATGTATATTAAGAAACCCAATTGATATCCCACTAAAACTCCAATGGATTAGGTGAAAAAATGCATAATTACAACACAAAATTGCACCAAGTTGAAGAGTGAACAAAAAAATTAAGGGACAATTTTCAAATAACCATAACTTTCTTCCGAAGGCTCATAGTTGAGCATGGAACCAAGCGTTGGAAAGGTCTTGGATAGTGGAATATAATTATTCGTCTAGAAAATTGATCTGGGTATTCAATTTTTAGGAAATCAAAAGAAATAATTTTGATGCATTATTAAACCAGAATGGTCCATATTTTCATGAAATTGTTGAAACAATTAGCCTAACAAAGTTCCGTTGGCTGCACATTTTGCAGAGTTAACAACAAATATATCATATAAGAATCAAAACATAATGCAGAGGAATGGAAGATGCACAAGGGGCCTACATCCAGGAAGATGATATTAGAGGGATGGATTTCCATATGATCATTGAAGGAACAAACTCCAATGGACATGGAGAAGGAAGGGATGAAAACATGAATATGGTAGAGACCATTAAAAATTTAGATAAGGATGTCCAAAGCCATAAAGAGGATAATGAAAGGCTTATGAGAGCCAAGGAGAAGCATGAGGGATTCAACATGAAGTTAATGAGAGCTTGAACCAAAAGAAAAGAAATTGGACAAGGAGAGTGGCTCAAGCAAATCAGTAAGTCACAGGTCTCATGATGAGAAAATAAGAACCATAAGTGTTAGCAGACATCACCATCACTCCCCGAGTCATTCCAATAAGAGAGAACACAACAACTCAAGTCCATCCCCTATCAAAAAGTATAAGAGGTCTGGGGTGGATGAGCTACGAGGAGAACTGGAAAAAATCAAACCTCCTACATTTGATGGTGAGCACAAGAGGGATGAAGATGCAGAGACATGGCTGATCGGCATGAGAAATTATTTGCAATTTCATAATTATTATTCTCATGTATAAGGAAAAATTTCCATCTATCAACTCAAGGGAAAAGAATCCATGTGGTGGGATTAACTTGTGTAGGTGCAACACAGTAAAGAGAAAAATGTTACTTGGAGGAAATTCAAGAAGTTTTTTGAAAATAAATACTTGACTAAGAGATACTATGATAAGAAAATGAAAGAGTTCTTTGAACTCAATCTTAGGAGTATGACCATAGATGAATATGAAAGAAGGTTTTTAGAACTGTTGAAGTATGTTTCTTTCATCAAGGATGAGACAACTAATATTCAGAGGTATTTGAGTGGATTGCCATCATTCATCAGTGACAAAATACAATATGATGATCCCAAAACATTGGAGGAGACCATAAGGCAAGCTAAATGCCTATATGATCAACAAAAATCAAGGCCAACTTTCCAAAAAGCTTCGGAAGACAAAAAAAAATTCAAGATGGATCAGAGGAAGAAGGGGACTAAGCCACTATTCTTCAGAAATAATCCTGAGGGACAACCAACTTCTAGAGAACCCATAATGATTGAGACAGGGGGTCAAAGGCCAAGGAAACCACCTATTCAATGTTTGGATTGTAAATGATATCATATGTTTAGAGATTGTCCTCACAGAGGTGAAAAAGTGAGGAATTTTCACAATGTACAACAAGCTGAAATAATGGAGGACATGGGAATAAATGTACCAAGGGTCTATGCAGCCCTGGACAACAAACAAGCAAAGTATCAACCACATATGATTGAAGTGGAAGGTATGATCAACAACCAAACCATTTCTATTTTAATTGATTCAGGAGATAATCATAGTTATATAGATCATAAGATGGTGGAAAGTTTGCATTTGCCAAGAAGAAAGCATGGAAAATATTGATTGGTGCAGCTGGCTACCAGAGCCAAAAGAAAAATTAATGAGATGGTTAAGTCATGTCTTATGGACATGAATGGACTGATCACCAGGGCATATTTGAATATCTTTCCTTTAGGTTCATATGACTGTCTAATTGTGATGGATTAGTTAGACCAACATCATGATATCCTAGACTGTCATAACAAGACATTTACTTGCCTGTATGAGGAAGGGAACCTAAGGACAATTCAAGGAATTCCTAGGGAAATAACCATCAGAGAAATTTCAGCATTGCAGCTAAAGAAATGTTACAGAAAAGGGTGTCAAATATTTGCAGCACATATGGAAGAGACACCTAAAGACAAGGTGTCAAATATTGAATATTATGCAGTCCTAAAATATTTTGAAGACGTGTTTAAGGAAATACCAAGATTACCCCCTAAAAGAGACATTGATTTCTGCATAAATTTGATGCCTGGAGCAACTCCAGTATCCAAGACTCCATACAGGATGAGTACAATAGAATTGAAGGAGTTGAAAATGCAACTTGAAGAGCTCTTGAAGAAGGGGTGTATACACCCAAGTGTGTCACCTTGGAGTGCCCCAAGTTTATTTGTGAAGAAAAAGGATGTAACATTGAGATTTTGCATTGACTTTAGGCAGTTGAACAAGGTAACTGTGAAGAATAAGTATCCTTTGCCAAGGATCGATGACCTCTTTGATCAGTTTAAAGATGAAAAAATATTCTCCAAGATTTATCTTAGGTCAGGTTATCATCAAGTAAGAATTGAAGAAGAAGACATCAACAAGACTTCTTTCAGAACAAGGTATGGTCATTATGAGTTCACAATGGCACCCTTTGGATCATCAAATGCACCAGCTGTCTTCATGTGTTTAATGAATGGTATTTTCAGAGAATACTTAAATAAGTTTTTCATTGTATTTTTAGATGACATTCTTATATATTCTAAGTCAAAGGAAGAGCATGAACAACACTTGAGGATGGTATTACAAGTATTAAGGGAGCATCAATTGTATGCCAAATTGAGCAAGTGCTCATTTTATCAGAAGCAAATTCATTATTTGGGACATATCATTTAAGAGGATGGGATAGCAGTGGATCCTGAGAAGATAGAAGACATTAGAGGATGGTCAACGCCAAAGAATGTGAAAGAGGTCAGATAATTCATGGGCATTGCAGACTACTATAAGAGATTTATTGAAGGATTCTCAAAGATTGCACACCCAATCACTTCCTTGCAAAAGAAGGGTGTGAAGTTTCAATGGACCTTGAATTGTGAAAAGAGTTTCCAACACTTGAAGCAATTATTAAAAAGTTCTCCAATACTAAGGATTGCAGATCCAAATGAAGACTTCATTGTATGCACCGATGCATGTAAAGAAGGACTTGGTGGAGTCCTCAGTCAAAATGGGTTTTTTGTATTTTATGAATCAAGGAAGTTGAAGGATCATGAAAGACACTATGCCACTCATGATTTTGAGTTGGCAGTTGTAGTGCATGCATTGAGGAAGTGGAGGCACTACCTCATGGGGAAAAGGTTTGAGCTGAGGACAGACCATAATGGTTTGAAATATTTATTTGATTAGCCAACTCTAAATGCTAGGCAAAGCAAATGGTTAAAATTTCTCAGTGAATATGACTTTGATATAAATCATATCAAGGGGAAATAGAACAAAGTGGCTGATGCACTCAACAGAAGAGTGCATTATTTGCATGCTACAACCATTAGCATGTACCAATCATATTTGAAAGACATAATTTTGGAGGCTGCAAAATCATATTTGAAATACAAGGAGTTAGTGGAAAAATTACAACAAGGTATTTTGCAGTAGAAAATTGAAAACTATTGCAGCTGTCAAGAGCCAATATTATTGGCCAGACATGAAGAAAGAAGTTGCTGATTTTATTGCCAAATGTTTGGAGTGTCAAAAGGTAAATGTTGAGCATAGACACCCAACTGGTTTTCTACAACCATTACCCATTCCTGAGTGAAAATGGGAAGTTGTAACAATGGATTTCATTACCAAACTACCTAGAACAAACAAGCAACATGATTCTATCATGGTAGTGGTGGATAAGCTTACTAAATCTGCCCATTTTATTCCAGTAAAGCACACTCACAAGGAAGCCAACAATGCTAATGTTTATATGAGAGAAATTACTCGATTACATGGTATACCCAAGACAATTGTGTTTGACAAAGATCCAAAATTTACCTCAAATTTTTGGAAGCGATTATTTAATGAATTTGGAACAAATTTGAATTTTAGTACAACTTATCATCCAGAATCAGATGGAAAAACAGAGAAGGCGAATCAAGTGATTGAGGATATGTTGAGGATTTATGTGATGGATAAACCATCAAAATGAGAAGACTACCTACACTTAGTAGAGTTTTCTTATAACAATGGGTACCAAACATCTCTAAAGATGAGCCCATTTGAGACACTTTATGGCAGAAGGTGAAACACAATGGTAAGTTGGGATAACCCAACATATAGAGCAGTGGTTGGGCCATATTTACTCAGGGAAATGGAAGAGAAAATGTTGAAAATAAAATAGAATTTAAAGGCTTCCCAAGACAGAAAGAAAATCTATGCTGATAAGGGCATAACTCACAGGGAATTTAAAGTGGGGGACCATGTATTCTTGAAAGTGAAGGCCAACAAAAGTTCCCTGAAGTTGGGAAATTGTTCAAAGATTGGAAGCTTGCTATTGTGGGCCATTTTAAATCCTAGAGAGGATTGGGCCTGTAGCATACATGTTTTCCTTGCCTACATCAATGACCATTCATAATGTATTTCATGTATCATTGCTTAATAAATATATACCTGATGATAATCATGTTATTGATTGGAATGTGATTCAGGTGGAGAAAGAAGGCGCTTTCCAAGTACATCCGGTACACATTCTGGATCAGAAAATCAAACAGCTCCGAAATCAATCCATAGAGCTTGTAAAGGTCCAATGGACCTGGTACGGTCCTAAGGAGGCAACTTGGGAGCATGAAGATGCTATGCAGGAAGAATACCGACATCTTTTAGAAGATTTTTGAAATTTTGGTTGTATATGTGTATATATTGCACTGAGGACAATGCATAAATAAGGGGAGGGGAATGTAATACCCCTAGGTAGAACCCCAACTGTAAATGTAAATGAAAATGTACTTAAGCTGGTGATATGTTTGATATCATTTTTTTATGCACCTTCCATGGTATAGTGCACACATGTACTGCACACTAAAATGATGAAGTGTGAACTGCTAGAAAAACATGACCGTGGAGCAATAAAATAAAACAAATGTGGAAACAAAACATAGAAGATACACAATACAATTGAGACACATATTTACGTGGTTCACCCAGTGTGGGCTACGTCCACTAGAGAAATTGCCAGGTCCTTCCTTTATTATTATCCAGCATATGAAGGGATACAACCTACAACAAACCCGCTGTAACTTCCTCTTCTTTCTCTCACAGTCTCCTATCTCAGAATGCAATATTCACCATCAATCATAGCTGCAATACATTTCCCTCATAAAAGAGGGTTGCCTTCTAGGGAAAAAAATCCTAACATAATCTCTACCGTTAGATTTGCGACCTTATAATGAACAGTCCAGATTTACAATGAGATTACAATATACATCTACAAGGCAATTTTTCCTTCGGGGGCTTCGCCCCCGAACCCCTGATGGGGGCCCGCTTGTCTCCAAACCCCCTAGCTAGGGGGATATCTCCCCCAGACCCCGCAAAGGGGGTACCCCTCCTCTGCACTCCCTTGCGTGGAAGAGTGTACATACTTCTGGGGTGTAAATACTTCATATGGTATAAACACGACTGAAAGAAAAAGACCTCTGAATCAAGAAGATAATCAGGCTCCATAACCAACATGCACATTCTAGGATACCGCACGCAACAAAATTAAGTGTGCACGATTTTGAGGCCAGGGAGCCTTTGTGTATATGTTGTGTTTTATAGGCTGACGAGCCATTTATTATAAACTAGGAGGCTTATATTTTGAATTAGGCCAGAGAGCCTAGATGCTAAAGGCTAGTGAGCCTATTTTTGTATATGTCTCATCATTAATATAATACATCGCTTCGTGTAGACCGACCACGATAAAAGTGTATGGGGGACTAAACTCCACTAGTTAGGGAAAGGGGGGGGGCTAAAGGTTAAGGATAAGGGGCTAAGCTAGGGAGATTAAGCCAAAAAAGAATATTATATTAATATTCCTTAAAGTATAAAGTAAGGATAATTATTTTATCCTAAGTTCTAAGGATGGGGACAAGTGGACCAAAGTAGCTCTCAAAATGAAAAGTGTCAAGTTGGGAACATGCATACATATAGTTTGGACTTAGTTCATTTGTCATTCATTTAGTCCATCATCATTCACTCACTCAGTCAACTGTCCTTGTTACCTTCTTGTTCTTGTACCTGTAATTATATCCGTACCTTCCTATACCTGTATCCATACATGTACCCGTATCCGTACTCATACCTGTATCTATACCTGGTTATCTTGGGAGCTGGACTAAAGAAGCACGTTGTCAGGACCATGGGATATTGAAGAGGTGGGTTGTCAGGCCCGTGAGGAATTTCTTTCTAGGTGAGAGAATTGCTGGGAATTGATTTCACGAAGGTGCCAAGCTGCAACTACATGGCTCTAAGACTTCCTATCCGACCTGTTGCTGAAGCCCAGAAAGGAAGTGGGGCAACCAAAGGACTGTTGAACAGAGAAGGGCCACACTTCCTGAGGTGGTACATGCATGTGGGGAATGAGGGACTGTAGGATGTTTGTTTGAGTTGGCACCTATGACAGAGTCTTTCCTGTTGTCTGAGATACATCAACCTGGTTAGGAATCCCTTTACCCAGGTGGAGTTTAGTCCCAGCTTGGGGGTGACCCACTGTTGAGAGTGATGAGAAGCGTGGTCTAAGGCTGGGAGGTTTGTGGAAGGTATGCACGCAATTGGTGATATTCTTACCAAGATAAGTGTCAATTGTGTGTTAATTTATATGTTGCATTATTATTTATGTGTTTATTTTTATGGGTTTTTTCCGTGTGTGGTTTATACCTCTCTTTATATTTTTGGGTATTGCCTGTGTATGTTTCATGTATATGTTTACTGTTATTTATGTATGAATATTTTCATTTAGTTAATGTATTTTTCCATTTTAAGTTTTATATATAAAGTTCTGCAAGAGCTTTTGTGTGTATATGTTTTAATTTGCATAGAGTTTAATTTTTTTTACGTGGCATAGCCTAGTTGGATGTTGGGGATGTTACATCAAACGTTCATGGAATCATCCGATTAGAGGTCAATGGTCTAAACCTATTGTCAGAAGTGAGGAGCCCTGCCATTGAGGCATGCAGGTTCCAAGATACTAATTTGTTTCAAAGTCTAATTCCTGGATAATGTGTTGAAGTCGACAAGAATATACTTGTCAAAGGAGGGCCATGATGTATCCCCCATCATCATCATGAAACTGACACATGAAAGTGATGTGAGATGGTGGATTAAATGAGTATGGATTGACACATGAAATGGAAACTGGTAATACTGCAGATGGATGGTTTGAAGTGAAACTCCGCTTGAACATTGTGAGGCACGACAAAGGACTTAGCAATATTGACTCGATGAGTACCAAGAACATAATGTGATGACAATAAGAGATCTCTTCAATTGGAATGAAAAAGTATAACGACACATGGAATTGGTATGACTTAGAGACAAGCAGATTACCCAACTGTAAAACGAGACACAAACAAGTTCCATGTTCAAGGGAGACAATAATATCTTCCATAATGGATTCCAAACAAATTGACACACTTCTTTCAATTCCCCCCCACCGTGATTGGTGAGTACCTCTTTGTTTTTTTATTGATATTGAGGAGGAAAACATATGCTTGGTATAGCTCATCTATGATGAGTCCTGTTATCACCCTATACGTTATAGGATCAACTAGTGACTGGGATATTATCTGTCTCTAGTGTCTTTGTTGACAAATGACTTTTCATTCTGCAAATAATTTGAAAAGAAAAGAAAAAGAAAAAGAAAGAAAAGAGGGCATAAAAGAATTGAAATAAAAGCCCCATGAAATAATAGTAACTTGGTCCATACCTTTCAAGCATGGCCAAGTTCTTTTTAAATTTGATGTTGATAGAGTAGTGAATAAATCTAGCCAGACTGTCTAATCCTGGTCAGATAGCCCTAGGGTAGAGTAAATTATTAACCCAACAGTCTAATCTGGGTTAAGTGCCATAGGAAGATAGGTTAGTACATAGGCTAGTTGCTTTTGTGTTTCATTCCAATAAAATCATCTTAATGAAAATGCTGCACCATGTCTCAAATGCTCGGAAGATAGTTTGGTCAAGCCCCATGGTGGTCTTTACTTGAAAAACCTTGGAAAAACCCATAAAACATGTTTATCCTAAGTTTTTCCCATCGCATGCACTTTCCGCTCCCCATTTATGCTCCCTGCACATATCAACGGTCCTGATCGTGGCGCCCAGATCTACGGTGAACAAAGCATTCCAGACCCCCCCGACCATTCTGCTTTTAACTGGGGGGGGGGTTCCGAAATCGCATTAACATTTACGCGCATCTGGACGATCCAGGGTTGAGCGCTTAAATCAACGGTCGAGATTGGATTGCAGACCCCCCCATCCATTCTGCATTTAATGGAGGGGGAGCGGGTCCGGAATGAGTGATAAAAGGCTCACTAAGATCTATGGCCAGGAAACGAGCGCGCTGATCAACGACCCACAATAGATTTCGGACCCCCCCCGGATGATCTGCTTTTAACCGAGGGGGGGGGTCTAGAATTGTTGTCTCTCTCAGGCGGGCCCCTTGTCATACGTGGCGTCCATTTATTGCCCCAAGTCCCATCACCATCTTCTATCTGACAGACCCCTGTCATTTATGGACCTCACCTTCCACTCTTTCCTGAGTTAGTCACATCCCATAACTGTTGTCAGTCCCCTCCCCCCTTTTCACTCATGGCAAGCCCTTTATTGTGACTTTTACCTCCAATCCCTGGCTGCCACGTCACCCATCCGTATCTTTCAGCCACCTTCACCTACCATCTCACCCTCATAGTGATCCGTTGGCCATTCATTACTAGATAACACACCCGTTATCCAACTGACCTATCTCCCGCACCTAATCGACCCCAGTTTTAAATAAAACTACCGTTATTCCCCTTATATTCACTTTTCACCCATCGCACCAGAGAAATTCAAAGCTTACTCCTCCGTTACATCCCATCGCCCTCATCCACAGTCAGGTGCCCCCACTAACATTGTGTTTTATTGCAGGTACTGTTGCAGAAATGGTGCCAAAGCCCAGACAAGAAGAAGGAGAGGAGAATCCGTTTCTCTCGCCTCCTGTCGACCTGGACAAAATCCCACTGGTTGACAAAGACAAATTAATCGCAGATACCAAATGTGATTTCAATTTCTTAGACCTCCAGTCATGGCTCAAGGAAGTGTTCCTGGACCAGAGTGATGAAATTGGACTCCGGGAGTCCAACTTACCCCTCTACCTTTTCCCACAGATCCATCATTTTCCCGAGTTTTCTCTCAAGTGTCAAGCTCACTATATTCCCGAACAAAGAGCCGTCGTCTCCTCTTCAGGAGAGATCCTGTTCCTCATTACGCCCGAAGCCATAGACCAGATGATGCAAATTCCCCGTGCCAACTTTGCATCTCCATTCAACTTGGAAATCCTTACAGAGTTGTATCAGAAAATGACTTTTCCTCAAAGAGCTCAAATATTCGAGTTCTTCCTCCCTCCATCCACTCAATTTCCCTCCACAAATCCTCCCTACCTGTCCTCCATGTTCTCAACTAAGGGAAACAAGGTCATCTCATCCCTTTGTTCTCTATTGGGGTATTATTCTGATCAGTAGGTTGATGAGCCCATTCTGGGTTTTCTCTCCATTTTTTCTGCCAATGAACAACCCACCACCCAGTTTGATTTCAGTACATTCTTGGCCGATAATATTCATGAACAGTTCGTGAATTTTGGCATGGAAGGCATGTTTAGATACTCCTCCATACTGGAATACATGTTTGTTTTCTTTCAGGCAGATAAATTTAGTTTTTCCATGCAGAAGATGGATGAAGATGGCAAACCGCAGGCAGTCACAACATGGATTTCTTTGCTCAAGCACAACTCGACAGAGTACAGTTTCAAAGCGTTCATCGATCAGTTCTACCACCCTGTGGTAAGTATGCTGACCGGCAGGCCTGAGCCTTGAATACATGACGAAGTCCAGAGAATTCTACATCTCTCGGACAACACGAAGACCGGGGATTGGTACCTCTATCAAAATCATATCAAGATCAGAGTATACGGTTGCGAGTTGGCACCGTATAAGCTGCCCAAATATTTTCCTGTCAGAATATTTGCTTTAGAATATATAAGGCAAATTATGAATTCAGATGATATCCATTTTGTATCATTGAAGAAGAAACAACAGCTTCGGATCAAGGGGTAGATTGGCTCCTTCATCTGCAACAGTCGGGGCACCGGGGAAGAAGCTGATAGGATGTTGAAATAAATGAATTTATTTATGATTTTCCTATGGCACTATGATCCTTATGGCATCATCTCAGAGATGAGGGTGAAAAACAAGAACATTCTGTATGTTCATGTGTCGAAGCCCGAAATTGAGAAATTCGCCAATCAGACAGTGTGGGTGCCTAACACCTTGGTCGAAGTGGAACAACAGGTTCCCCCGACCACAGTTCCACCAACGACCATGCCACAGGTCCCTAAGGAAAAAAGGCCTCGACAAGATTTATCTCCACCTGTCATGGAGGTATCGTCCGAAGAGTTCCAATTGCGCACTAAGAGGTCCAAGACAATTCCAGTTCCTGGTCCGACTGAAGAAAAAGAAGCCATGCCTACCACAGTGACTAAGTCTGTTATTCCACCCTTCATTTCGAGTCTTCATAAGGAAATCACCCCAGCATTACCAAAGAAATCTACAGACTCGCCCTTGGACACTCAGCCAAGCAAGACTGGGCCCAAGCTGAGCATTTTCGAGAAGTACGAGCTGATCAAGAAAAAGAATCAGACCCTTACCAGCAGTACTTACACTCAGTTTCACAAGCAGACGTCAACTGCACAGCATAGACTATTGTCTGCATTTGACACAGAAAAGGGCAGAATGCACATGGCCTTCCTGCAGGCACAGGTACCGGAACCCAGGGTGATCACAGACTACAAGAGGGCCACCTTCGAATTCTAGACGAAGGACGTGCACCCAGCAGATCAGATGGATCTGCACAAACAGACAGGGGAAATGGTGTTCCATACGTTGGCGCATGCTTCCACCTCTACAGCCAAATTGCAGGTGTCACTGAATAATGCTCAAACTCAACTCAAGCTGGAGAAGATATCATCCTTTGCGAAGGACAATATAATCAAAACTTTGGAGGAGATGGTCCTCAAGATTGGCTATGACCCTTCGAACGTCAAAGCAGTGGAGGAGATGATAAAAAAGAAGAATGCGGACATTGCCTCCTTAAGGAAACAACTGAAGCTCCCGCCCATAGAGGACTCATAGGCGAAGGAGATAGAAAAGAAAGAAGGCGAGAAGGATGAAATGCTCAAGCTGCTCATGGAGCAGAATGCACAGCTCAAAGAAATGGAAGCTGAGATGGAGAGATTATTGAAAGAGAAAGAGCAGATGAAGCCAATGGAATTCATTCCATTGAGTGCTATCCCAATTGCAGGGGTGAGCACAACATCAGTGACAACAATCCCATCCGCAACTCCATTGACTTCCCAAGAGAATACATCCGACCTGGCTAAATCCATGGAAAAGATGAACCTGCAGGAGACAGAGATCAACAGGCTTAAAAAGGAAGTGGAGAACCTTCAGGAACTCAAAACTTCCTTCCAGACTAGCCTATCTAAGGAAAAGAAGGTGACAGAGCAGCTCAAGCAAGAATTACAACAGCTCCAGAAACAAACAGTGGCAGGAAAGACATTGGCCGAGGTTAAAGAGAGCGTATGGACAACCATCACTAAGTCCATAAATGAGATATGGCCCATGATCCAAATCATGTTTGAGTAGAATGAGTTGGTCCAGAGGAGTAAACAAGCCATAGAAAAGATCAGAGTAGAATTGGGAGACATGCCAACACAGGCAAATGAGATCATCAAGTTCCTCAATTCTAAGACCAGGGAAGAGCTGGAAGAGCTGAAGATTGAAGACAGGACATAGACCATCCTTGAGGTCAAAAGGGTTCTGACCAAGAGAGGATTAATGCTTCAGCTGGAAGAAAAGGTTCAGACCATGGAGCTTGGGATACAAAGATTCTTCAGCAAAATTGAGGCTCTCCAGAAGAAAGGCCTTCCTAGTCTAAAGGTGATAAATGACAAACTGATGACAATCCCAGATTACAAGAAGAGGTTGGCTGAGGTGTCTAAGGACAACTCAAAATTTGCTGGCATTCAAGGGAGCATCACCTGCAAGGCAATCCTGGATGCCCTTCAGTGGGACATCAGTATCCAACACGAGATTCAATACATATTCATCACCAAGCCCACATTCGCCAAGTATACAGAAAAGGACGAAGTGTATCGAAGGATGCTCAAAGTCCACGTGCCCAGTCATATTCGATGAGAAGAACTTTGTGACCTGATCTAGTCATTTGTTTAGTCAGAAGAGGTCGTGCAGAGACCTCACCAACGACCTACCTAGAAATCAGCGTGCAGTTGCACCACATCATCTAGCAGTTCCTAGATTTTTGAGATTTGTTAAATTAGTTAGGCTAAAAATAGATTTAGCACGTCCTGGTCATTTATGACAGGAACGTTTGTATGTTGAGTTATATATACTTCACTTTTCGAAGTATTGGGGGTTGTTGATCTTCACACCCTGACGCTATTGCATTGTAACACTGTTGAAGAGATCCGCCATTAAT
>JASDQU011506438.1:9387-27955 GCA_032191745.1 Picea mariana | reverse complement strand
CTCAGTTTGAGTCTGAGGTTTCTTCCACTCTTCCTTGGGTTTCTGATTTCTATCCTAGGCAACTGATTTTCCTCTAGCTTGACTTCTGCCTTGGCCTCTTTGACCTTGTTTTCGGCTCAGCTTCTCTTCATCTTTTAGAGCTATTTGATAAGCATCTTCCATTGTTCAGATGGTCATCATGCTCATCTCATCCTGAATGTCGTATCTCAGACCATTCATGTACCTAGCAACTTTTTCATCATCACTTTCACGATGACCTACCCTGATGTTCAGCCTATAGAATTCTTCAGTGTACTCCTTCACTGATATCAGCTTCTATCTCAAATTTTGCATTCTCCAAAACAGAGTAATTTGATAATCCCTAGGAATAAATTTCGCCTTCATCTTTGCGATCATCCTATCCAAACTCTTGATTTTTTGCTTGCCTTTGCAGCATCTGTCAACTTGTAGCTCATCCCACCATAATGTTGCATGTCTTTTAAGTCTTGTGACAGCATGTTTGACCTTTTTGTCTTCCTCGACATATTCATAGTCAAAATTTGTGTCCAGATCTCTAATCCAGTCTAGAATCTCTTCAGCATCCAGGTTTCCTTCATATACTAGAATATCCATTTTTGCCTTAGCACCCATTCTTGAAACAACCCTAATCAGGCGTTCATTTGCTGCATCTTCTGTTGTAACTTCTTCTCTTTCATGTCCAACTTCATTTTCACTTTCGGAATTATTGACATCTCCAACACTGGTTGTGCACCTCTGTGTTGTCTCCATATCCTCGAGTCTGGCTCGTATGTCACACATATCTCTTTCCATGGCTGGATTTGGCACCTGCCTACCCCTTCCTCTTGGCATTTCCCTCTCCTCTGGAGGATCGGGTGTTTGCCTGTCTCTTCTTCTCAGCGGCATGGTGAATCTTTCTTTCTCACTTTCCCTGTCTGAAGTATACAAACAGAGTCAAGCTCTGATATCGCACTAAATGCAGACCTATCGACCCTTGAGCCGAGATCTGCTCACAGGATCATTCTTTAACCCCTTCGAGCCAGATCAGCTCTTTCGGATTCCCTACTGGAATCTCCTTTCAAATCGATCCACGGGTCCTTCAGGAAGCTCCCATGTGCAAACAGCACTAGGCATGAGCTCCTTTCTTCCCAAGCAACCATAGTGCTATGACCAAGGGCCTAACCCAAGGTCCTTTTCGCAACTCATAATCTCGCGAGTTCGTGAGTCGAGGCTCCCGACTCTTCCTTTTAAATCTCGCGATGCCCGAAATGCCGATATGGGTAATGGCTCTTCCTCTGTCATCACCTTCCTCACACGACCACCAGCTAGGCTAAGTGCTAGCACTTCTCGCTACTTGCCACTTCGCAAGTTCGAATGTCCAACCTTGGCACCTTTCTTTCCCAAACCCCCGAGAGGCGATGTTGACTTTTCTCCTCTCGTTCTCGCTACTTGTGACTTCGCGAGTCAAAGGGTCAAGCTCACGTACTCTTATCTCAAAAATCCCCGAGACTTGAAAGTTAGCAAGGTTTGACCTTCCCTTCGCACTTCTCGCAACTCGCCACTTCGCAAGTTGTAGCATAGAGCTCTCGTGCTCTTATCTCGTGAATCCCAGAGACGTGAGAAGTCAACGGAGTGTTGACTCCTTTCCTCCTGGTGACATGTATTCACCTATCCACCGTGCGGGCCTCGCCTTGTCGTTCTGCCATGTGTTCTCTCGTGCCCGTCTCTTGGCACTTCGCTACTCGTGAAGTCGAAAATGATTCCTTTCAACCTCCAAACCCCAAAATGTGCGATAGGTGATGGGGTTCCTAATCCAACGGTCCTCCCATGACCTGGATCCAATGGCTATCCATGCTCCTCACAATTTCACGTCTTCGCTACTCGCGACTTAGAGCACCCAATTCCTGGGCTCTCACATTCCGAACCTCCGAGTTCGCGAGATCCCTAAATCTCTGTCACCTGTCTTCTTCGAATGGAAAGTCTCGATCTTCTTATGACTTCACCACTCATGAAGTTGAAGGACTTCCTTCTCTGAACCCCGATGTTCAAATCCCCGATAGAGAGGATCTCACGACACGTGTCCTCCTTCCAACGAACAACTCAGATTCTCTTCGCTATTTTGGGACTTTGCCTTTCGCAACCTCATGGATCTTAATGCAAAGGTTTTAAACCATAACTTCCCTGCTCCTCTGCACGATCCGACGGCTTTCGGGACTTCGTGAATCCTCCATGGAGGATTACGACCATCCAATGTGTCCTTAACAACTCTTTTGAAATGAACAATTATGCCTTCATGGAACTTATCCACCAGCAAACAACGTCGCTGCACCTCCTTTTGACACTTCAAGGCACTAACTCTTCCGAGATTTTACCACAAACTTTGAGTCTTCAAAAAGACTCCTGCACACACTCCTTGCAGCAATTCTTCAAATACTTCCAAGCATTTGAACCTCTTCGACTCTGCACACTCATTGCGACAGTAATCTTTCAACAATTTCGCTCAGGTTGTAACTCTGAGACATCACTCGGCCTGTGCACTCCTTGCATGGCTCCTGTGCTTAACTTGCACTTCTGCGAGAATGAGAACAATTTTATCCCTCCTGAGCTTGCAGAGACGAACTCTAACTTCTATCAACGCACACCTTATGGACAATTTCACTGCACTCCTTGCAGGAAATCTCTTGCTCAGACAGAGAAACAATTGAAACTCATTTCCTTACCCTCCCTCTCTTCATATTTCAAACATTTAAAATGAAATCATACATTCACTCATCAAAGAAAATGCATAACAGAGAGTAAACAAGCATATATCAATCATCATGTACAAACACAGAAAGCAATTGAACACCATGATTCTAAACTAAGGATCTTTGTATTATCCAGAACTTCTGTACATGGGTTTTTACTCTACACAGCTCTCTGCTCCTTCTTCTCTATGCTCTCTTGATTGATTATGCTGCTAATAATGTTACAATGATACAAGTGAGGGTGTCTATATCCATTTTCCCTCTGGCTTCTAAAATTGTCTAATCTAAGAATTCAAAGCTACCTACTTACATTTACTAGCATAAATGCCTCTTAGTCCTTCAAACGAGAGCGGGACGCTCAAGGTCTGATTACAATCTACAAGTACACCCTTTCTTAATTTTCTCATTTAAGTTTGGCGTATCCACTTCAAAACATTTCAAACAATTCATCATGTTCCAAAATGTGTTGGTGTTTTGTCCCACGCTCGCTTGTTGTTGTGATGCTCCTGCATCATAATTTGAAATTAAAGTGATGGTGGATTTATTGATCATTTTGAAATTCAATTTTTAGAGTTGCAAACTTTTGCTCAAAACATTTGAACCCTCTCTCTACTTAAAAATTTAGAATCCATAATTGAGATACAATGGGTTAAGATGAATTTATCTAAGATTTTTAACGAAAGTAAAAATATGATGAGTTAAGATCAATTTTGTTGTGATGTTATCATATAATAAAATATTTTCATATAATATAAATTGTATTTTATTGTTAATGTTTATAGATTTTATCCCCGGATGGGGTGAGAGATGGCCAGTTGGAGAATGATGGCACGCATGCAACCAAGGGAGTTATTACCCAAAGTCACCAGCCAAACTTCCAACCCATTTGAATGACAGGCTCTTACGCTAAAATTATGGTAGTGTGATGATTCACCACAGGGAATTTAATGGCTCCTCATGTGAACCAAAGTTGTATTACTAGAGTAGGTACCATACATTGGGTTGGTGTCACCTCCGCTTTCATGTATCTCCTCACAATAATTTCACCAACCTCTATGAAGGTAAGAGCCCTTGGTCATTCTGTCATTCTCCATTTTTAGTCGGCTCTCTAGTTTTTCTTGTATTCCACGCCTTCTTGCTGTGGGAATTCTCTCGTGGTTTCCATACCTCCATTGGTCACCCTCTTCAGTTTCCATCTCACAATCATTGTACCTATAGCCTAGTTTTCTCTGGACCAGAGGTCTTTTTTGCCTCCTTACCCCATTCTCTACTGCAATTCTTCCACCATGCCGAGAGAGCGAGGTAAACCCAAAAGAGGGCCACGATATTATAGCTTCATTGCTCAACGCAACCTCCCTGATCCCTTGCATCCCTCCCCTCCAACCACTAGAGTTCCTGGTTTTGGCCAGAACTGGCTTGACTTGCCTCTTCCTCCCTTTAATTCCTCACACTCGCCTCCACCCCTCTCTGATACCATGCTTGATCCTGGAAGTTTCCCTGTGGATGAATAAATTCCTCCTCTCAAGATGCAGCCTTTGGAAGCCCCACCTAAGCCTTGCTTCATTACCAGACCCCAAGCCCGACCTTTGGAGCAAGGCGACTGCATGGTGGAGGAAGAAATTCCCCCCCAGTTGGCTGACAAATTGGATATCCCAGAACACAACCCCTAGACTGGCCATGGAATAAATTCCACCAACATATTTTGATGCGGACATAGCTCCTCACGAGGATATGGTTGGGAAAATTGAGCAGCCTATGCTCAATCCACACTGATTTTCGGACGACCACCTTAAGTTGTTCTTTGATATGTTGTGGAGCCCGAAGGACCAAATTCATAATCAAATCATCCTCAATCGACGCATGGACCTCCTGTTCGATTCCCTGTCAGATGCTTTAAATAAAACTCGTTGTCCAACCTACGGACAAAGGTTCGTCTTCACCTACAGCACTGATGCACGCCCGAGTTTGCCAAACTTCTATATTCTCTCTCTTGTGGCATATCAGGAACCAACTTCATCGTTTTTCATTTTTGTTAAATTCTCTGGTGTATTGTAACAACCATGGTAGACACCTTTTCTGATGGATGATACTAGCCATGTCATATGTGTGGAGCATGACACTTGTCACATTATATTTTAGAATTTTAATTATGCTCTACAAGTTGTTTTGGAAAGCCACATGTTCTGGTTTCCCTGTTGTGGTGGAACAGGTGGAAAATAGTGAACATTGTATTGTTTTGATGCTTTCAAGATAATATATATTTTCCTTTATTTACAAAAAATCAATGTATATAGATTTTATTTATTTATTTTTCCTAGAAAAAAAAGTTCATTTTATTTAAAAAGATAATATTAAATATAATATATGCATCAATATAATTCATCCATAATCAAAATAATGAGAGAGGTGTCTATGAAGTAACTACCCCTCTGCTTGATACATATGTCTATAATATCTTATAGATATGTCTATAATATCTTAATCTATAAGTAACACCACAGTAGTTGGGTGTAGTATTCATATAGCCCTCATATAGTATCAAAAATTTTATCAAGGTTTTAGAAAGTATTACATAACAATTTAATCTTTCCCCTAGTCAAAGGTCTCAAAAATATAGATAGAATAATAAAAACAGTCCATAATCATCCAAAAGGAGGATGAAAGTAGTCCACTACCTCTCTACATTTTAATCTCTTGAATATACCAAAGACTATAGACCATCTACAAACCATTGTTCGACAAAGACCATCTACAAACCATACTTTGACAAAGCATCTACATCTTCATTCATTTCCTTATATGGGTGAGTGCAAGCTAATGATGGTCTCTCATGATTCATTAGTGGCAATGCAAACCTAGAAAAAAAACAATATGTTAACTTGGAGGGATTATTCAAGGTACTTTTACAATGAATTTGAATATGGTATGAGAAGATGAAACGTAGGAAATTGAATTATCTTTCTGAATATACAATTTTTATTCATAGAAATTGTGAATAACTATGTCAAAATTGTTTTTTTCTAATAGTGGTATCTTATTTTTCCAACAAAATATAAGGTATATGTTTTTGTTCTTGCAGGTGTTGAGTAGCTTAGCGATGGAATTTCATTCCAAAAACTTGTATACTTGTAGAAAACCCATTTTTTTGTGTCATGTATTTTTTGGAAATTTTGAATGTTAATTTAATATTTTTTTTAAATTATCAAAGTCAACATATGTTTGAAATTACAACGTCTTTTGTTCGTGCAGGCTAAGAGGGTATCAACATGATCAAAACAAAAAAAAATTTAGATCGTAGGTATCAGTCTCCTCTATTGTTGCATATAACTCATTCGAGAAATGGTTAAGCCAACAAAAAGTTATAGCAAAAATAAGAGAGGTATGTATTCTAGGATTTTGATATATGTGAAGAAACAAATAGATTAAAAATAGTAAACAATATTAATTTCTTTTTTAAATTGTATATTTGAAATCCGCATAGTTGACTCTATCTATGTCTATAGTTTTGACAACAAATGAATTTTTTAGCCTATAGAAAAATAACTTCAAAGAAAAAGATATAGAGGGGTATTCACAAAAATGGAGGTTTTTATCAATTTACAAACCGAACCACTAGATTTGTCATCCCAAACCTAAATCTGAGCCAACCAATTCAGCATACATGTTGTCAATCCCACCCAAAAAAAAATGAATTCAAAATAACGCGTCCATGTTCTTAAGAGCGTGCATGCATTATAGGAACGTGCATACCAGGGATGATTTTAAGGATGGAAATTTATTTTAAAATGTAGAAACCTTGGTGAATCTTACCAATCTTTCATATTCCAACTAAGAAATGTTTAGCGATATTTTTGTAAAACTATTCAAAATTCTAAGGATTTTATATAGTTTGTATAAAATTTTGGATATTTTTAAGGTAAAATAATTTTATCCTATAGAATTTGGGCAAATCAATTTTAGAATAGAAAATCTTTTTTGGGGAAAAACCTTGGAAAATTAGCCCATGAGTGAAATTTAGCCCCTAAAATCATCCATGGTGCATACGTTCTCTAATAACGTGCACGTGCTCTTATAAATCATTCCCCCATCTCTCTCTCTCTCTCTCTCTCTCTCTCTCTCTCTCTCTCCCCTACATCTACCCCCCTCTTTATCTCCCTCTCACTCTCCCTCTACCCCCCTATCTGCCTCCCTCTCTCTCCCTCACACTCCTATATATGGTAATACCTAGACATTGCAAGACTTGGACATCACAATGCATGGAAAGAACTAGACTTGTATCTTTCCTTGACATGCCTTAGACTCTCACACCCACTCCCTTTATATCCTCCCCCCTCTTTCACTCTCTCCCTCTCTCCCTATGCCCCTTTTTCCCTCCCTCCCCTCTCTCTTCCACCTCTCTCCCACCCTTTCTCTCTCTCCTCATTGTTAGTTTCAGTCTCACTATATATACCCCTCTTTCTCTCTTTATTCCCCCTCTTTTTCTCCCTATGTATCCCTCCCTTCCTCTCACTCTCTCTCTACTCCCCCTTCTATGTGTCCCTCTATGATTCCCTTCCTCTCATTATCCCTCTCTCTACCCTCCCTCTTTATCTGTCTCTCCCTCCCTCTCACACTCTCTCTGATGCAGGAGCATCGCCAATATCAAGCGAGCCAGCACGGAGACAAGGGACAGCTGGGCAAGCGCCAACACAAATTTTGAAATCACCTTGAAGTTGATGTGCAATCTTAAATGAAGCCATTAAGAAGAAGTGAACTTGTATATTGTGATCATACCTTGAGCGATTTTCTCTCGTCCTTAGTAGGTAGAAGGCATTTAAAGTAGTTAATGCAAGTAGATAGAATTTTAATTTTAGATTAGACAGTTTTAGAGCACAAGAGGGAACCGGGATATAGACACCCTCATTGTGTATTGTAAATTATTATGAAGCAGCATTGTTGGGAAGAGCAAGAGCATGCAGAGAGATGTGTAAGAACACCCATGTACAGATATTTGGATTAATAGAAAGAGTTTGATTCAAATTCATGGTTTCGTGTTTGTTCTATGTGTATTGATGTTGAATGATATGCTCATGANTGTTGTGTATATGATTTCATGTTTGAGTTTGAAGTCTGAAAGGAAGTAGGAATGAGTTTCAATTATTTCTCTATCTGAACAAGGATTCCTGCAAGGAGTGCGTTGACAAAGGGTTCAGATAGGGTAGCTTTTGTTCTCATTCACGCAGAAGTGCAGTTAGGCACAGGAGCCGTGCAAGGAGTGTGTAGGCCAAGTGAAGCCTCAGGGTTGTGGACCTGAGTGGAGCATTTAGAGACTGCTACTGCAAGTGTGTGCAAGGTTGAAAGAATTCAGCACTTGGAAGTGTCTGAACGTTGTCGTAAGGAGTGCATGCAAGAGTCTTCTCTAAGACTCAGAGTCATAAGGAAGCTCGGGAGGAATAAGGCCTTCGAGTAATCACCAAAGAGAAGCATGGGAATCTTGTGTCGATGAGTGTTTAACAGGCGTCACAAGTTTGCGTGCGGGTGAACAAGTTTTCACAGAGGAATACTTGGTTCATTTTGCAGAAATTACAAGGGGGGGAACGAACGGTCGGAATTCTCTGGGGAGAATTCGTGAATTTTCGGGAGCTGTTAGATCTCTTGGAGGAACAGGGGAGATACGGCAAGTATTCCTTAAGGGGTCAAATCTTAGGAGGGGCAGGACCGTAGATCCGAGCCGTTGGATTTACACGCGGATACATGTATCGGGATTTTGTGGGTAGAAGTCCCATAAATATTGTAACGGGAATCACGATATTCTGATACGCGATATCTCGAAAGCTAAAGGGATTGTGTGGGGCCATAGAGGAGTCATTGAAGTGGACAGGTGGCATGTTGTTTCGGGGTTTCGGGGGATGAAGTTCCGAAAACATTACATCAGGATTTGCGATACTGTGAAGTCCAAAATCCCGACAGAGGTGACGGGGCGTTGAAAAGTCAAACTCGCGCGTGTATTGGAGTTTTGGAAAATTAGGGTTCGGGAGTTGGTGAGACAATTTGTTTGACATCACGAACGTTGAAATTTCGATAGGTAAAATCCCGAAAGGGTAAAGAGAAAGGTCAATGTTGACTATTTTGGGAGTTAGGGATTCGAGAGTCTAACGCTCGACCACTGACCTCGCGGAGTCGCGAAGTCCGATCTCCCAAGTGTAAAGAGGGGATCCCGTGAGAGTTTGTTGTGGGTGCAGATTTCACGATAGGGAAATAGAAGAACTGGTTAGAGTTCTTTGGGCCGTGTAAAAGGAAGTATCCTGTGTTGACGTGGACCTTCCGACCTGCAGGTTGTGTTGGGAGCGTGCATCGACGTCAGTTTGGTATCAGAGCACAGAAAGGTTCTTTTCTTTCTGTAGCAGAGAAAAGAAGAATTCACCATGCCGCCAAGGAGAAGGGACATGCAAACACCCGATCCACCAGAGGAGAGGGAAATGCCAAGAAGAAGGGGCAGGCAGATGACTGATCCAACTATGGAGAGAGAGATGCGTGATCTACAAGCTAGACTTGAAGACATGGAGACAGCACAAAGACGCACAGTCAGTGTTGGGGATCTTAGTGATTTTGAAAGTGAGATTGAGGCTGAACGTGAAGAAGAAGTTGCAGCTGAAGATGCATCAAACAAGCGTTTGATCAAAGCTATTGCAAGGATGGGTGCAAGAGAAAAGATGGACATTCCAGTTTATGAGGGAAACTTGGATGCAAAGGAGCTTCTAGACTGGATTAGAGCTCTAGACACATACTTTGACTATGAAGATGTCAAAGAGGACAAGAAAGTCAAGCATGTTGTCACAAGATTGAAAGGACATGCAGCATTGTGGTGGGGTGAACTACAAGTTGACAGACGCTGCAAAGGCAAGTAGAAGATCAAAAGCTGGGACAGAATGATCGCAAAGATGAAGGCAAAATTCATCCCCAGGGATTACCAAATTACTCTGTTCAAGAGAATGCAAAACCTGAGGCAGAAACTGATGACAGTGAAAGAATACACTGAGGAATTCTACAAGCTGAACATCAAAGCAGGTCATCGGGAGAGCGATGATGAAAAAGTTTCCAGATACATGAATGGCCTGAGATATGATATCTAGGATGAGATGAGCATGGTAACCATCCGAACGGTGGAAGATGCTTATCAGATGGCTCTGAAAGCTGAAGAGAAGCTGAGCCGAAAGAAGGGTCACAGAGGCCGAGGCAGAAGTCAGCCCAGAGGCAAACTAGTTGCCCAGGATAAATATCAGAAGCCCAAGGAGGATTGGAAGAGACCTCAAACTCGAATTGAGAGAGGTGGAACCTCACAGAGAGGGTAGCATACTGAGCAGAGAGGAGATTATGTTGACAATAACACTTTTCCTCGTACTAGAGGTAGAGGAAGAGGAAGAGGTGGAGTAATAACATGCTTCACATGTGGGAAGAATGGGCACAAGTCTTATGAGTGTCTAGATAAAAAGAAAGAAGGTGGAGAAGCTCACATCTCTGAGGCATAGAGGCGGGATGTTGAGGCAGAAGATGCTGAAGGCAGAAGATCGTTGATGATGCGAAAATTCCTTTTGACACCAGAGAAGGAGGTGGAGAGTTCAGTCCAAAGGACCAGACTTTTCAGGACTACTTGCAAGACCAAGGATAGGGTATGCAAGGTCATTGTAGACAGTGGTAGCACAAATAATCTCGTTTCTACGAAGATGGTAGAGAAGCTGGAGCTGGAGACGACTGATCATCCAATCCCGTACAGAGTTTCGTGGATACAAAAAGGACACCAAGTAACTGTCACTAAACAATGTTTAGTTGAGTTTAATATAGGAGGATATAATGATAATATATTATGTGATGTCATTCCTATGGATTTTTTTCATCTATTGCTGGGTAGACCATGGAAATATGACAATAATGTGATTCATGATGGGAGAATGAACACAGACACCCTAGAGAAGAATGGGAGGACTCACATGTTGCTTCCAATCAAGGATAAGGAGGTGAAGCCGGAAGTAAGAAACATTGTACTTCTCATGAGTGGGAAGGAAATTCTTACCGAGGTTAAGAAGAAGGAAGAACCGTAGTTCATTGTGGTCAGAAAGCCTAGAATTGTTTTGACCAGCACCAGGGTAGATGATTTACCAGAAGAAGTTCAGGAACTGCTAGAAGAGTTTGTTGACATTGTAGTGGACGAATTACCTCATTTGTTGCCACCGATCAGGAGTGTGAGTCATCATATTGATCTCATACCAGGAGCCAGTTTGTCAAATAAAGCCGCGTACAGGTTGATGCCGCAAGAGAATGAAGAGGTTAAAAGGAAAGTCCAAGAGTTGTTGGACAAAGGTTTGGTCAGGGAAATCTTGAGTCCATGTGTTGTTCCAACAGTACTCAGTCCGAAGAAAGACGGAGGCTAGAGGATGTGTACTGACTCAAGGGTGATCAACAAGATAACCATCAGGTACAGATTTCAATTTCCGAGGATGGATGATCTGATGGATTGCTTGAGTGGAGCAAAATATTTTTCAAAGATTGATTTGAAAAGCGGTTATCACCAGATCTGCATGAGAGAAGGTGATGAGTGGAAGACAGCATTCAAAACAAACGAAGGGTTGTATGAATGGCTTGTTATGCCATTTGGCTTAACAAATGTGCTAGGTACCTTCATGAGGTTGATGAACGAAGTCCTGAGGGAGTTCATCAGAAAATTTGTCATTGTGTATTTGGATGACATACTGGTTTACAGCAAAATAGTGGTAGAGCATCTGAAGCATTTGGCTACAGTGATGTAGAGATTACAGTAGGAGAAGTTGTTGATAAACATGAAGAAGTACTCATTCATGAAGACAGAGCTCATTTACTTGGGGTTTTTTATTTCAGCAAATGAGTTGAGGATGGATCCAGATAAGGTGGAGGTAATCAAGAATTGGCCATCACCGAAGAATGTTTTTTAGGTGAGAAGTTTTCACGGGTTGGCTAGTTTCTACCGAAAATTTATCAGGAATTTAAGTGGAATTAGCACAGCAATGATGGACATAGTGAAGAAGAGACACAAGTCCTTTCACTGGATAGAAGAGGCTAAGAAGAGTTTCAATCTGTTGAAGAGGAAGATCACGGAACAACCAGTTTTGGTGTTACCGGATTTCCGAAAGATATTTCAAGTGAAATGCGATACAAGCGGATTTGCAATCAGGGCAGTCTTGAGTCAAGAAGACAGGCCGATAGCATACTTCAGCGAGAAGCTGAATGAAGCGAATGTGAAGTACTCCACTTACAATAAAGAGTTTTATGCTATCATTCAGGCATTGAAGAAATGGAGGCATTACTTGATTCCCAAGGAGTTTGTCTTATACAGTGACAATCATGCACTGCAGTTTGTGACTCAACAGGAGAAGTTGAATTAGAGGCATGTCAAATGGGGTGAGTATATGCAGAATTTCACTTTTGTGATTAAACATATTTCTGGTACTGCTAACAAAGTGGCTGATGCTTTGAGCAGGAAGTGTTTGCTATTGCAGGAGTTCAAAGTCAAAACGTTGGGTTTTGATGATCTCAGGGGCATGTATGCAGAAGATCAGGATTTTAAGGAGGCGTATGAAGCAGCTGAGAATCCAATTCTCAGAGATAAAATCCAATGGATAGAATACATGATCCAAGAGGGATTACTGTTTAGAGGTAATCAGCTGTGTATTCCGAAATGCTCCATGAGGGAGAACTTATTGAAGGAGAAACACAGTGGAAGATTGGCAGGACTCTTTGGTCATGACAAGACGTTCAAGAAGTTGAATGAGTCGTAATTTTGGTCAGGAATATGAGTAGATGTCAAGATATTTGTGGACAGATGCAGAATTTTCCAGCATTCGAAGGGAAGGAAGCAGAATGTAGGGTTTTATCAACCATTGCCCATACTAGAAAGGTCATGGGATGCAATTAGCATGGATTTCATATTGGGATTGCCAAGAACACAAAGAGGTTTTGATTCAATCTTTATGGTGGTGGATAGATTTTCCAAGATGGCACACTTTATCCCATGTCAGAAAACCAGCGACGCAACTCACATTGTGAATCTGTTTTTCAAAGAAGTCATTCGACTTCATGTCTTACCGAGAAGCATAGTTTCAGATCGAGATACAAAATTCATAGGGAATTTTTTGAGGACCTTATGGAAGAAGTTGGGAACTAACTTGTCGTATAGTTCAGCTTATCATCCTCATATGAATGGGCAGACAGAAGTGTTAAACAGAAATCTGGGAGACTTGCTGAGAAGCTTAGTGACAGAACACCACAACCAATGGGACAATATATTACCACAGACAGAGTTTGCTTATAATGATTCGGTTAACAGAAGCACAGGGTAGAGTCTATTTCAGGTTGTCTATGGCATGCATCCGAGGGGAATTTATGAACTGATGGATTCAGAACAGACTGTGACTAGGAGTGCTAGAGCAAAAGAATTCACATAGGCGATAAAGGAACTTCACAGCCAGGTGAAGGAGCGACTGCTGAATTCGAGTCAAGAATATAAGCGTAGAGCAGATCAACACAAGAGACAACTTCAGTTTGAGGTTGGTGACTTGATTCTGGCACATTTGTGAAAAGAAAGGTTCCCGATAGGAACATATAATAAGCTTAAAATGAAGAAAATCGAACCATGTAAGGTCTTGAGGAAATTTGGGGCGAATGCTTACAAGATTGAATTACCCGATGGGATCGGAATTTCTCCGATATTCAATGTCTCATATTTGTACCCATATAAAGCTGAGAAAGAAGCGACAGAAAATGAACAGCCAGTGATCCAGTGGACAAAGAAGATGCCAGTTGCAGATAAGCCACAGATGGAGTGCATACTAGACAAAAGAGTGAGCAATAAGACCAAGCGAAAGCAATAGTTTGAGTATCTGGTCAAATGGAAGAACCATCCAGTTGAAGATGCCAGCTGGGAGAATGAAGTGGAGATACAGAAGCATGGACAAACCATGCATGAGCTCATGGACAGGATCCCATGAAAATTTTCAAGCGAGGGAGTATGATGCAGGAGCATCGCCAACATCAAGCGAGCCAGCACGGAGACAAGGCACAGCTGGGCAAGCACCAGTGCAAATTTTGAAATCACCTTGAAGTTGATGCACAATCTTAAATGAAGCCATTAAGAAGAAGTGCACTTGTATAATGTGATCGTACCTTGAGTGATTTGCTCTCGTCCTTAGTAGGTAGAAGGCATTTAAAGTAGTTAATGAAAGTAGATAGAATTTTAATTCTAGATTAGACAGTTTTAGAGCGCAAGAGGGAAACGGGATATAGACACCCTCATTGTGTATTGTAAATTATTATGAAGTAGCATTGTTGGGAAGAGAAAGAGCATGCAGAGAGATGTGTAAGAACACCCATGTATAGATATTTGGATTAATAGAAAGAGTTTGATTCAAATTCATGGTTTCGTGTTTGTTCTCTGTGTATTGATGTTGAATGATATGCTTATGAATGTTTGCTTCCTGTTATACATTTTCTTTATATGATCTGTATATGATTTCATGTTTGAGTTTGAAGTCTGAAAGGAAGTAGGAATGAGTTTCAATTATTTCTCTATCTGAACAAGGATTCCTGCAAGGAGTGCAGTCGAATTGTCTACAAGGAGTGCGTTGACAAAGGGTTAAGATAGGGTAGCTTTTGTTCTCATTCACGTAGAAGTGCAGTTAGGCACAGGAGACGTGCAAGGAGTGCGCAGGCTGAGTGAAGCCTCAAGGTTGTGGACCTGAGTGAAGCATTTAGAGACTGGTGTTGCAGGTGTGCGCAGGGTTGAAAGAATTCAGCACTTGGAACTGTTTGAACGTTTCTGTAAGGAGTGCGTGCAAGAGTCTTCTCTAAGACTCAGAGTCATAAGGAAGCTCAGGAGGAATAAGGCCTTTGAGTAATCGCTAAAGAGAAGAATGGGAAGCTTGTGCCGGTGAGTGTTTAGCAGGCGTCGCAAGTTTGCGTGCGGGTGAACAAGTTTTCACAGAGGAATACTTGGTTCATTTTGCAGAAATCACAAGGTGGGGAACGAACGATCGGAATTCTCTGGGCAGAATTCGCAAATTTCCGAGAGCCATTAGATCTCTTGGAGGAACAGGGGAGATACAACGAGTATTCCCTAAGGGGTCAAAGATCAGGAGGGGCAGGACCGTAGATCCAAGCCGTTGGATTTACACGCGGATACGTGTATTGGGGTTTCGTGGGTAGAAGTCCCGTAAATATTGTAACGGGAATCGCGATATCCCGAAAGCTAAAGGGATTGTGTGGGGCCACAGAGGAGTCAGTGAAGTGGATAGGTGGCACGTTGTTTCGGGGTTTCGGGGGATGAAGTTATGGCAAAATTGCATCAGGATTCACGATACCGTGAAGTTCGAAATCCCGACAGAGGTGACAGGGCGTTGAAAAGTTAGACTCGCGCGTGTATCGGAGTTTTGGCAAATCAGGGTTAAGGAGTCGGTGAGACAAGTTGTTTGACATCGCAAACGCCAAAATCATGATAGGGAAAATCCCAAAAGGGTAAAGGGAAAGGTCAGCGTTGACTATTTCGGGAGTCACGGATTCGAGAGTCCAACGCTCAACCACTGACCTCGCGGAGTTGCGAAGTCCGATCTCCCAAGTGTAAAGAGGGGATCCCGTGAGAGTTTATTGTGGGTGCAGATTTCTTGATAGGGAAATAGAAGAACTAGTTAGAGTTCTTCAGGCCATGTAAAAGGAAAGATCCTATGTTGACATGGACCTTCTGACCTCCAGGTTGTATTGGGAGCGTGCATCGACGTCACTCTCTCTACCCCTCCTCTTTGTCTTTCTCTCTCCCCCTCACACTGTCAGACACTCTCTCTCTTTGAACCCCTCCTCTATCCATCTCTCCCCCTCTCACACTCTCATGAACTCTCTCTCTCCCCACCCCTCCTCCCTCCCTCTCTCCCCCTCCCTCCTACTATCTCTCTTCTATCTCTCCTTGTTGGATGTATGGGATAACCCAAGTTCTACCTTAGTTCTCTAACAAAACCCTAGAAACCATCGGCCCTTCTTGTAAACCAGAAGGCTACACCACACATAGAGTGCACAATGCAGTCTCACCCAAGATAGCTTATGGGTGACTGCAGGACGCAGATGTCTGTAGTCATGGAAGGTATTGGGGATGTTCTACTTATTTTAATTCTACTTTAACATGCATCATATTACACCATTCATCTAGATATTTCATTATGCGCGCTACAAGAGGCTATTCTATCCATTCATCATTCATTCATAATTTCATAAAAAACAAAAACATCATTCAAACACATCACAACACATGATTTTACTGTGGTTTACCCCCCCTGGGCTATTTCCATGAATATTTTCTACTTTATTTATTTTTCATGGAAATTTGGCGTTGCACGCACTACATCAAAAGTTCATAATATTTCATGAGGATCATTAGTGTTGCACCAAGATCCACATATTGTGACCTAACCCTCAGTTACTTCTCAACAACTGACTCCATCTGAGCTCCACAAATCTCCACAAAAGAGATACTTCGACTCAAAACTCTCAGGACTCAAAAAGGTTCTCCAAGATGGGTTCTTGCACATGAGTTCTAAGACACCACAAATGACACCCCTAGATACCCCATACATCTTCTATTTATATTACAAAAAATGGGTAAACACCCTTACATCATACTCAAAAACCCTAATTCTAAGTGGACTCACTGTGTCCACATAGTAACTCCTTGCACGCTAATACATAATTTCATCACATTGATTTTCCTTTATTCACGGTGCGCTGCTTCCTTTTCACTATTGTGCATTGATTTCTCCTAATTTCCTAGCGTGCGTTGCTTCCTTGGTCCATTTTGCCTCATTTGTTGCAATGTATATCGAACCTTACCCAAAAATGTCCTGCTCCAACAGGCCCCCAACACTAACTTGTGGCTCATCCCGAGCCACTCAGGCAGTGTGTGCCTCCTACATTGATTTCTCTAATGCTTGGAACTTCTTTGTGAGTGCATCTACTTGTGTCTTTGCCTATGCACTTTTCTCTGTTAGGGTATCCACCACCTGTATTGTTACGTGCTCCTTCATCACTTCTACACTTTATGAGTGCATTTGTATTAGTCTTCCTTTCTTTGTTTCCATATCTACTATCATCTTATTGTCTTGCTCCTAAAGTGGCTCCAACTGATCTTGTCTTGTATGTCTTTCTTCTTGAATTGTCTTTAGTTCTACTTGAATATTTTTCATTTCCTGTGCGACCTTCATTCTCTATGATATCGACATTTCCTTCTACCTTTGCTTTAACTCTTGAAATGTGGAATTCATCTTCTCTTCCTTCTAATACAATTGTTGGATCCCTTCGTCTTCTTCCAGGATCGTCCATATCTGCACAGTCCTTTCGTAGAACTCTTCTACTTCTTTTACTTCTAGCGCAATACTATATGTTTGTTCTCTTTCCTGTTTCTCCCTCTCTAATTTGTCCTATGGAGGGGTATTTGTTGTTATATTTCCAACCAATTCTATTATCTCTTGTTTATACCCATCCATTGTCTGCGCTTTTCTTTTTATATTTTCTTTCACGCTGAGATCTCTTGCTAGTGCATTGTCTAGAACTGTTTGGAACACTTCCTCAAGTCTTTGCTCCAATTTTTTAGGGACTTTTTTTTCCTCCTCACGTTCGATTTGTACTTCTTTGAGAATTGTCTCTAGCACATCCTTCTCTTCCTTGGTTGTCTCCAAGTTTTTTTCACCTCTCCTAGCTCTCAATTATACTTCTTGTGTGACTCTCACTTGCAACTTATATAATGCCTTTGTTGGGATGTTGGATAATGCCAAATCTAATTGTTCCACATCCTTCAAGGGTTTATACGTGGTATCCTCATCTACTTTTAGCATGCTCTATATTATCTGGAACGTTGTGCTTCGCATTATTTCTAGCTGGACTGTCTCCTTCTCTTCATGTATTGGCACCTGTTGTGTTGTGTTTCTCTGTTGTGCAACATTGAGTTGTAATATCTCCATAACTTATTTAATTTCCATTAGCTTCTTCATGAGTTATTTTCTTTGATATTCTGTGACATAGAGTTCTTCTTCTCCTCGGTCTTTCACCTTATCTTCTACTAAATATGTGTCGTATTCAGTGATTTTGAGCTCAATGGGCTTCTTTTCTGCCATCATCTTCTTTCTCTATTCTCCTATCTGCATGTTTGATTTCCTATTTTCTGTCTGTGTAGGTTTCATTACCTATAGTATGTTTCTGATCCCTGTCTCATGGGTTGGGATCTCATCTGTATTTTGTGTTCCCCTGTTTGTTCTTTTTGTGCCCTCAGTTCCTAGTACTGAGACTCTTGGTATTGTTTCCTTCTTCCTTGGTTTTATTGTTGTTGTACCAATAACTATTAATTTTGTGTGCTCTACTGATTTTATAGTATTAGTTGTTGGGCTACTATATTTCTGCATTGCGGTGGATTCTTCTTGTTATTTTCCCTTTTCTCCTTTCTTGTCTGCTACTGGAACCTTCCATTGCTCTAGCCATTATTCTAGTACCAATTGGACTTCTTATGTTGTTATGCAATACTACATCTTTAGCCATGTCTTCTTAGGGTATCTTATGGATTGTATCCATATGATATGCCTAGATGCCTTAAATTTGGCTATCCCCTCATGCTCCTTCACCACTTCAGGTGAAATTTGTTGATACTGAGAGGGGGGTGAATCAGTATCAAGTATAATTTAAAACTTTTTTCAACTTATACTTAAACCATTCAACTATATCCAATGAGAAATGAACAATAGTATAAAAGTTACACCAATACACCACAATACACCATGCACAATATA
>JASDQU011506437.1:4953-22907 GCA_032191745.1 Picea mariana | reverse complement strand
ATATAATTTGTTTTCCTCTATCCCTCCTAAAAACATGGGCTAACCCTGTACACGATTTTTACCTTAAAATAAATTACGGGCTAATAAAATAAGTTTAAAAAAATCACTCTAATACAAAAAATTCGTCCAATAAAAAATTAGAGGCCCCTTAATTTCGCCCCTAAAATCATCTATGCTACCAATGTACTAGAAATGTACCAATCATACATCAACTATAGATCAATATATGACTCATCAATTATGTACAACATGATCACCTCATCAACTCACCAACTACATGTCCCAGTATGTAGCCCATCCATATGCCAAATGCATGCATCAAGTTTTCCAACAAGTAAGCTTCTAGTAATACATCATAATATATATCAATGAAACTTAAATATGTACCAACCATGTACCCCAACAGATTATCCTCAATCATCCGTTCACTACAACAAATACTAAGAATCCAACAATGCATGTACTAGTGGTATGCTTTAATAGGTCAATGACATCTCTAGCTAGCATCATCAATATATATCACATAACCAAGGTGCCATAACCTCACTGCCCTAACAAACATTGTTCTTCAACAAAAAATGCATCAATCCATACTCATGGGTTAGTTCCATGCATCCAAGATAGCCTTTCATTATGTTTGATCATCATTTTACATAATCCAATATAGAATCATGAAAAACTGAAGCAAACAGTGTCAGAACCTGCAACAAACTATGTCAGACCCTGCAACACAGAGTTATACCATCACATCAAGCTGCAATCTTTGTGCATTTCCTTTTTCCCAAGGCTTTACCACATATGCGTGGCTTGTTGGACAGACAACTCACGTATGTACGCGACCTATTCAAGGTCAACACGTGTATGTACACGACTATTACCACTGTCAACCACGTATGATTCAGTAGATGACAAACTTGAGATTCTTTCAAGGATTCCATTATGATTTGGGTGTTTAGTATTCTTCACCCACTTCTGAAGGTGTCCTTGCTTCTCATAACTTGAGCTCTGAGCTTCCATATTTTCAAAGATGTCTCCCTTCCTTACTTCATTCCTTCTTCTAGTCATGCTATGTGAAGTCCTCATCCTGGAATTTCTTCTTATGTTCCAGCACTCATGGGATTTGTGGAGAAATCCACTATAGCTATAGCATCTCATGGTGTTACAGTGAACAATAATGTGTCTTACTTGATCACATCTCCAACACATTATGGTGTTATGAAATCTTCTTTCATTTCTCCTTGCATAAGATCTGCACTCCAAAGCTTTGTGACCATATTCATGACATGAATAACATGACCATGAAAAATTCTTTCATACCTTTGCTTTGGTGTCCATGTTATTTGAGGTGCAAGGATGGCTTCTTGATGTCTTGCTTTCTTTGTTATTTTGAAACTTTCATTTCCTTGTGTAGATGGTTTATTTGCAACATCGTCTTCATCCTTTAAGGTACTTACCTCATGCTTCTTTGAGGTGCTTGCTTTAGCATGTGTAGCCTCTCTCTTGTATCCAAGACATTATTTATCATATGGTGATCTTTCACTTTCCAAGATCTCATTCAAGATTTGTGAGCTATTCAATAATTTGTTTGACTTCTCTACCTTCTTTCTAAGGTCAACAATTTCAGCTTCTAACTTATGACATGACTCTTCATTTTCATTTATTTGATTCTTCAATAGTTCCTCTACGCTTTTAGCTTCTTCAATTTGGGTCTTGAGATGGATAATATTTTCAAAACTTTTGCTAATCTCATCATCTGACTTCATATCTTCTTTTTCATTCTTTAGTATTGTGATCTCTTCTTCATTTTCTTCTAATTGAGTCTTATTACTCTCTTCTTGTTCTTTGAGCATTTCCCTTAACTTCAAGATGTGCGTGTTACTCCTCCTAAGAAACTTCTTAGTGTTATCCAAAAGATAGCTATAGTATATATAATAATGGTCATTGCTATATTCATATAAACCATCTTCAACTTTCTTTTAAAGTTCTAATAGATCTTCTTCTATTCTTTCCATGGGATAACTACCATCAAACTCTACGCAAACTATTTCTAGATTTTCTTCTTCACTTGTAGAGAAAAATTCAACATCATCACATTTTGAATCATTGCAATCAAGCGTCTTTGGAGATTCTTTACCTTCATTTGAAATACCTTCGAGATCTTCCTTTTTGCCAACATCATCACATGATTCTTTGTTTTCATTTGAAATGTCTTCAAGATCTTCATTTGTGCTAACATCATCACTTGATTCTTTGTCTTCATTTGAAAATTTTTCAATATCACATTTAGAAATAATGCATTCAAGAGTTTTTGGAGATTATTTACCTTTAATTATCTTGATGGAGTGGTCTTCAATATCTTCCTTCTCCTTCTTTATTTTATATGTCTCCTCTAGCTTTAGCCATAGATTTTTGGTGGAAGTGCATTGACGCATGCTCTCTTTGATAGGGCTTGAGAATCCACCAAGAATTGTCTTGAGAGCCAATGAATCATTCTTTTTCCTTCCCTTTCATATGCAAACTTTGACTTGTTCTTCAAGGAAACTGATCCACCAATGGCTACCTTCCAAATACCCGCTCCCATTTCCTTCAAATGCACTCTCATCTCTATTCTCCAAGTAGAATATTTTTCCTCATCAAGGATTGGAACTTCATGATCCATTTGTGTGTCTATAGATCTCCTCCAAGCTTGTTAAGGCTTATAGTGAAGGCCTTCTCTAATACCAATTGTTGGACACACTGACTACACTGAGATGGGGGGGGGGTGAACAGTGTAGGGATCTTTTTTCCAAACTTCCCTCTTACACAAAATTCATTAGTTAGCAATCACCATTTACTCATTACTTATTGTTGTCATTTATAAATAGTTAGATGTGAATACATATCAGCAAAATATATCAGAAATATATCATCAACAAATCATCACCACAAGGAACACAATGAACACAAGATGTATGTACAATTTTATTTTTATTACAGACTTCAATCCTTGGGGTTTATCAGCAACAACTTAATAGAGTACAACTCTAGAAGATCACTAGCTCTATATGCAAGAATCAACTTACATCCTCAACACCAACTGAGATGAGGCAACAATCCTCCACAGATATCAATATGTCACAGGTACATGACCTGTCAGTAGTGCAGCCCATGTATGTACGTGCCCTAGCTCATTACAACCTGGGTATGTACACAGTCACTCTGTACTACAACCTTCATATCACCTCTGAGCAATTAGGGTTTTTCATTTCATCACATATTCAGATTCTTTGCAACTTGCAATCATATTCTCTTCTATCTCTCACTGTCCAATCTGACCCACAACCAGTCACAACACATCCAAGCTCTCCAATACCCTACTCATGCTTCTCAACCATATCATCACAGTCATACCAATAATTCCTTAAGAATTCACCACACAACAAGCAATAGTATTCATCAAGATGACAATGTAACCATACCAGAGTTTCTATGGCAGATCTGAGCCCCTAGAATGAAAATCTGGAACTTGACTCAGTCTTCAGGAGCTTGTCATCAACTCAGCAACAAGTCTTCAAGACTTTATCTATTGTATGCTCCATGTCTTCATACAACCTGTGTATGTACGTGCCTTGGCTCAATGTAGCCCGTGAACACCTCAGAAACTAGGGTTTCTGAAACTCCGAGACTTTTTTCGTCATGATATCAAACATTGTCGAAAATTTTATGCATCCATGAGATCCTCCAAATCTTCTTTCTCTCATAATAGATCTTCAATACATGCTCAAGAGATATACAAGAGATACTACCTAAATGTTCATTTCATAAGAGACCCTTGCTTCTTATTTATACTCTTCATCTTCTAGGTCACTTAACCCACTTCTAGGTTGCTTAACCAATTTTTCTCATTTCTAGGGTTAACCACTTTCCATAATTAGAAAGTTCTTGATTACTTTATTATTTAAATATTCCTTCTTGACTTTGTCACCTCTCCTTAATATTTAAATAATACTTCTTGATTTTGTCACTTTAGTTTATTATTTAAATAGTCCTTCTTGACTTTGTCTCTTTACTTTATCATTTGAATAATAATTTCTTCTTTTCAAGCTCTTTGACTTCTTTAACCTTTTGGGGCTTCAAGCCAACATATGAGGGTCATCCAACTTCATAAGGCCATAACTCTCAAACCGTGAGGAGTTATGTGACATTCCACATACCACCGGAAATGGCATGAAACACATTATACATCTAGGATAGTTTCACCAACAACTTTATTGATCTTCATCTCATTATTCCACAATCAAGCATGGTTTCTCCAACCATACCTCAAGGATAACTCAACCACAAAGCATCTTCCCGTGAGGGATTTCACCATAAGGGGATCACTTTGGAGTTCATCTATTTGTACACCTTATCAACCATGATAAGATAATAATGATTCATCATTACATCAATTCAACTATGCATCATATATCAAATAAACCATATTGGTCCATATTCATGTTTGCATCATGTATCAATGACAACTCATTGATCCATCTTCAACTATGCTTGACATCTATCCATTCTCATCAAGGACAATACATATTAGATTTGAAATCAATCATCAATCAATCAATCCTTTGGCATCAATCAATCAATCAATCCTTTGGCATCAATCAATCGCTTGAAATAAATCAACGACATCAATCAATCACTTGACATCAATCAATCAAACCATTGGCATCAATGACAACATGATCCAACAATCTCTCCCTTTGGCATTGATGACAATACCAACATTGATGTCAACACCAACATTGATGTCAACACTAGTCATTGATGTCAACATGTAGACAAGGCATGCTCTACATCAATAGTCATCAATTGTATCAATGTGACTATCTCTCCCCATTAATAAACATCAATCACATCAATGTCACTATCTCTCCCCCTTTGACATCAATGACAAAGGGTCAGTCTCCCCTTGGGGTTGCTCCCCCCCCTTGAACTCTCCTTTGGGCTACTCCCCCTGTCTAAATGCCTTTGATCTTCCTCAGAATAATCTCTCCCCTTTTGAACAAGGGATATCACTCTGATGTAATTTTGAAGATACATCGCTTATACTCCTCCTGTGACCATTTCTCCCCCTGGAATTATTCCTTTTCTCTCTTTCTTCAAATATAGGGGTCTTTCCAAGTATGCAACTAATAAATATCTCCTAGAATCATGGGAAGAAGAATGAATCCCCCTATGGGTATGTCTCCCCCTATCTTCTCTGCCAAATGAACAATATGCTACCACATGACGATCCTTGGACCTGTCCATGCATCAAAACTCATTCCATACCATGAAACAAAAGATATGTCAACAAAGAAAATAGAGAATCATGAGTAAAACATCAACCAAGTACATCATGTATCAAATTGTGTGCCCTCCATGCACAACACCCATGTAAATCCACCATGTACATCAACACCATACAATGTGCCAAAAGATATCATCAACATGCCAACCATGTGCATATACCAATATGCCAACCATGTGCATCTACCAATATGCCAACCATGTGCATCATGAACCAAGTGCCATAACCATGTATCTCAAACTAATACCAATTTTTGTTCTAATCAAGTAATACCAATGGTGTACTTTTAGCCAAGTAATATCATCTAAACATATACCATCTATGAGTGTACCAAACATTCCATCAACATGTGTCACCACCTATACCAAGAAAGTACATCAACCATGGACCAATACTACAACATGATGAATCCTCATACATGTATGCCAAGTCCTCCATAAAACATGTGCCAATCAAACTTCTAGTAGGTGCCTCTACCAATGTACTAGAAATGTACCAATCATACATCAACTACAGATCAAGCTATGACTCATCAATTATGCATAACATGATCACCTCACCAACTCACCAACTACATGTCCCATTATGTAGCCCATCCATATGCCAAATGCATGCATTAGGTTTTCCAGCAAGTAAGCTTCCAATAATACATCATAAGATAT
The DNA here is from genome assembly GCA_032191745.1 of Picea mariana. Classification (NCBI taxonomy): domain Eukaryota; kingdom Viridiplantae; phylum Streptophyta; class Pinopsida; order Pinales; family Pinaceae; genus Picea; species Picea mariana. The sequence continues at coordinate 16,922 of JASDQU011506437.1, read as the reverse complement.
ATCAATGAAACTTAAATATGTACCAACCATGTACCCCAACAGATCATCCTCAATCATCCGTTCACTACAGCAAATACTAAGCATCCAACAATACATGTACTAGTGGTATGATTTAATAGATCAATGACATCTCTAGATAGCATCATCAAGATATATCACATAACCAAGGTGCCACAACTTCATTGTCATAACCAAAATTGTTCTTCAACAGAAAATCCATCAATCCATACTCATGGGTTAGTTCCATGCATCCAAGATAGCCTCTCATTATTTTTTATCATCACTTTACATAATCCAATATAGAATCATGAAAACCTGTAGAAAATAGTGTCAGAACCTGCAACAAACTATGTCAGACCCTGCAACACAGAGTTATACCATCACATCAAGCTGCAACCCTTGTGCATTTCCTTTTTCTCGAGGCTTTAACACATATACGTGGCCTGTTTCACATACAACTCACGTATGTACGTGACCTATTCAAGGTCAACACACGTATGTATGCAACTATTACCACTGTCACCCGCATATTCTTCAATAGATCACACACTTGAACTTCTTTCAAGGCTTCCATTCTGCTCTGGGTGTTTAGTATTCTTCACCCACTCTTGAAGGTGTCCCTGCTTCTCATAACTTGAGCTCTGAGCTTCCATATTTTCAAAGATGTCTCCCTTCCTTACTTCATTCCTTCTTCTAGTCATGCTATGTGAAGTCCTCATCATGGACTTTCTTCTTTTGTTCACGCACTCCTGGGATTTGTGGCAAAATCCACTACAGTTGTAGCATCTCATGGTGTTACAGTGAACAACAATGTGTCCTACTTGATCACATCTCCAACACCTTATGGTGTTATGAAATATTCTTTCATTTCTCCTTGCATAAGATCCGCACTCCAAATCTTTGTGACCAAATTCATTACATGAATAACATTGACCATGAAAAATGCTTTCATACCTTTGCTTTGGTGTCAATATTCTTTGAGGTGTAAGGATGGCTTCTTGATGTCTTCCTTGCTTTATTATTTTGAAACTTTCCTTGCCTTGTGTAGATGGTTGGTTTTCAATATTGTCTTTATCCTTTGAGGGACTTACCTCATGCTTCTTTGAGGTGCTTGCTTCAGTATGTGTAGTTTCTCTCATGTATCCAAGACATGATTTATCATATGGTGATATTTGACTTTCCAAGATCTCATTCAAGATTTGTGAGCTATTAAAAAATGTGTTTGACTTCTCTACCTTCTTTCTAAGGTCAACAACTTCAGCTTATAACTTATGACATGACTCTTCCTTTTCATTTATTTGATTCTTCAATAGTTCCTCTACCCTTTTGGCTTCTTCAATTTGGGTCTTGAGATGGATAATAGTTTCAAAACTTTTGCCAATCTCATCATCTACCTTCATATCTTCTTTTTCATTCTTTAGTATTGTGATCTCTTCTTCCTTTTCTTCTAATTGAGTTTTATTACTCTCTTCTTGTTCTTTGAGCATTTCCCTTAACTTCAAGATGTGCCTTTTACTCCTCCTAAGAAACTTCTTATTGTTATCCGAAAGATAGCTATAGTCTATATAATAATGGTCATTTCTATATTCATATAGACCATCTTAAACTTTCTTTTGAAGTTCTAATAGATCTTCCTCTATTCTTTCCATGGGATAACTACCATCAAACAATACACAAACTATTTCTAGATTTTCTTCTTCACTTGTAGAGAAAAATTCAACATCATCACATTTTGAATCATTGCAATCAAGAGTCTTTGGAAATTATTTACCTTCATTTGAAATACCTTTGAGATATTCCTTTTTGCCAACATCATCACATGATTCTTTGTTTTCATTTGAAATGTCTTCAAGATCTTCATTTGTGCTAACATCATTACTTGATTCTTTTCTTTTATTTGAAATGTCTTCAAGATTTTCCTTTGTGCTTACGTCATCACTTGATTCTTTGTCTTCATTTGAAATGTTTTTAGGATCACATTTAGAAATAATGCATTCAAGATTTTTTGGAGATTCTTTACCTTTAATGATCTTGATGGAGTGGCCTTCAATATCTTCCTTCTCCTTCTTGCTTTGATATGTCTTCTCTAGATTTAGCCATAGATCTTTGGCAGAAGTGCATTGTCCCATGCTCTCTTTGATAGGTCTTGAGAGTCCACTAAGAATTGTCTTGAGAGCCAATTAATCATTCCTTTTTACTTCCCTTTGAGCTACAAACTTTGACTTGTTCTTCAAGGAAACTGATCCACCAATGGTTGCCTTCCAAATACCTTCTCCCATTTCTTTCAAATGCACTCTCATCTCTATTCTCCATGTAGAATATTTTTCCTCATCAAGGATTGGAACTTCATTATCCATTTGTGTGTATATAGATCTCCTCCAAGATTGTTAAGGCTTATAGTGAAGGTCTGTTCTGATACCAATTGTTCGACACACCGACTACACTTAGAGGGGGGGGGTGAATAGTGTAGGGATCTTTTTCCAAAACTTCCCTCTTACACAAAACTCATTCGTTAGCAATCCCCATTTACTCATTAATTATTGTTGTCATTTATAACCAGTTAGATGTGGATACATATCAGCAATATATCATCAACAAATCATCACCACAAGGAACACAATGAACGCAAGATGTATGTACAATTTTCCTTTTATTACGGACTTTAATCCTTGGGGTTTATCAGCATCAATTGAATATCATACAAATCTACAAGATCACCAGCTCTATATGCAAGACTCATCTTACATCCTCAGCACAAACTGAGATGAGGCAACAATCCTCCATAGATATCAATCTGTCACAGGTACGTGACCTGTCAGTAGTGTAGACCGTGTATGTATACGCCCTGGCTCACTACAGCCTGTGTATGTACACGACCAGTCTGTAATATAGCATGCATATCACCTCTGAGAAATTAGGGTTTTTCATTTCATCACATACTCAGATCCTTTGCAACCTGCAATCATATTCTCTTGTATCTCTCACTGTCCAATCTGACACACAGCCAGTCAACACATCCAAGTTCTCCAATAGACTACTTATGCTTCTCAACCATACAAAATGAATGATATTTAAACATATGTAAACAACCAATATGTTATAGCCATCATATCAGTATTGAATCATAAGAGTGATGCTCATTCCATCAACCAACTCAACCATATCATAACAGTCATACCAAGAATGCCTTAATCATTCACCACACAACAAGCAATAGTATTCATCAAGACAACAATGTAACCTTACCAGAGTTTCTATGGTAGATCTGAGCCCATAGAATGCAGATCTGGAACTTGCCTTAGTCTTCAGGAGCTTGTCATCAACTCAACCACAAGTATTCAATATTGTATCTACTGTATGCACCATGTCTTCATACAGCCCACATATGTCATACCCTGGCTCACTGTAGCTCGCGTACACCACAGAAACTAGGGTTTCTGAACCTCAGATACTTTTTTAGTCATGATCTCATACATTGTTGAAACTTTGATGCATCCATGAGATCCTCCATATCTTCTCTCTCTCAAAATAGATCTTCAATACATGCTCAAGAGATATACAAGAGATACTACCTAAATGTTCATTTCACAAGAGACCCTTGCTTCTTATTTATACTCTTCATCTTCTAGGTCACTTAACCCACTTCTAGGTTGCTTAACCTATTTTCCTCATTTCTAGGGTTAACTAGTTTCCATAAATAGAAATTTCTCCATTACTTTATTATTTAAATATTCCTTCTTGACTTTGTCACCTCTCCTTAATATTTAAATAATCCTTCTTGATTTTGTCACTTCACTTTATTATTTAAATAGTCCTTATTTACTTTGTCTCTTTACTTTATCATTTAAATAATAATTTCTTATTTGGAATCTCTTTGACTTCTTTGACCTTTTGGGGATTCAAGCTAACATATGAGGGTCATCCAACTTCATAAGGCCATAACTCTCAAACTGTGAGGAGTTATGTGACATTCCACATACCACCGGAAATGGCATGACAAGCACTATCCATCTAGGATAGGTTCACCAAAAACTTTAATGATCTTCATCTCATTATTCCACAATCAAGAATGGGTTCTCCAACCATACTTCAAGAATAACTCAACCACAAAGCGTCTTCCTATGAGGGATTTCACCATAAGGGGAAAAATTTGGAGTTCATCCATTTGTACACCTTATCAACCATGATAAGATAATAATGATTCATCATTACATCAATTCAACTATGCATCATATATCAAAGAAACCATATTGGTCCATCTTCATCTTTGCATCATGTATCAATGACAACTCATTGATCCATCTTCATCTATGTTTGACATCTATCCATTCTCATCAAGGACAATACATATTACATTTGAAATAAATCATCAATCAATAAATACTTTGGCATCAATCAATCACTTGACATCAATCAATCACTTGACATAAATCAATCAAACCATTGGCATCATTGAAAACATGATCCAACAATGTTGTTTAGGGACAATTGTTGGACACATTGTTGTTTACACATTTAGAGGGGGGGGGTGAACAGTGTAGGGATATTTTTCCCAAACTTTCCTCTTACACAAAACTCATGAGTTAGCAATCACCATTTACTCATTACTTATTGTTGTCATTTATAACCAGTTAGATGTGAATACATATCAGCAACATATATCAGCAATATATCATGAACAAATCATCACCACAAGATCCAAGAAGAAGATCAGTCAGTGAAACTATCCTAGATGGATATTGTTGGTGTGTCCAACAATTTTTTTTAGGGAAAATTGTTGGACATATGCTATTGTTGGACACACTGAAGACACTGAGAGGGGGGGGTGAACAGTGTAGGGATCATTTTCAAGAAGAAATTGATGGCAATGGCTTATAGTAAATTTGTTGGTGAAACTATCCTAAATAACATTGTTGGTGTGTCCAACAATGTTGTTTAGGGACAATTGTTGGACACACCGACTATACTAAGAGAGGGGGGTGAATAGTGTAGGGATATTTTTCCCAAACTTCCCTCTTACACAAAACTCATTAGTTAGAAATCACCATTTACTCATTACTTATTGTTGTCATTTATAACCAGTTATATGTGAATACATATCAGCAACATATATCAACAATATATCATCAACAAATCATCACCAATAGGAACACAATGAACACAAGAAGTATGTACAATTTTCTTTTTATTACGGACTTCAATCCTTGGGGTTTATCAACAACAACTGAATAGAGTACAACTCTACAAGAGTACCATCTCTATATGTAAGACTCATCTTACATCCTCAGAACCAACTAAGATGAGGCAACAATCCTCCACAGATATCAATCTATCACAGGTACTCGACCTATCAGTAGTGCAACCCATGTATGTACACGACCTGGCTCACTATAGCCCGCATATATATGCAGTCAGTTTGTATTACAGCCTACATATCACCTCTGAGCAATTAGGGTTTTTCATTTTATCACATACTGTGAAAATATATCTATCAACTCACAGCCTTATTATTAAAGAAAAACGTAGACTTATCATCCAAAAATGCAGGCATACAATTACACACACAATGATTAAATAATTCGTTGGTAAATCAAAATGAAATTCATTGGTATATCACAATGAAATTCGTTGGTATATCACAGGTATATCACAATGAAATTCGTTGGTATATCACAGGTATATCACAATGAAATTCATTGGTAAAAATGTAGGTATATCACAATGAAATTCATTGGTAAAAACACAGGTATATCACAATGTAAATCGCTATCAACACTTATTAATTTCGCAGTCATACATTATGTAAAATCATTGTCATTAAATATTAATTTAGCAGTGACATGATATGTATTAAATCTTTATCAATACTTATTAAATTTGCAATCATACATTATGTAAAATCGTTGTCATTAAATATTAATTTAGCAATCACACGATATGTATAAAATCACTATCAATATTTATTAAATTCATAGTCATACATTATGTAAAATCGTTGTCTTTAAATATTAATTTAGTAGTAACATGATATGTATAGATTCATTGTAAAAGAAACATGATTCATCATATATCTGCTGAAAACTATCAAAAACTCTAGGAAATTATCGTAAAACGCATGGAATTATGTAACAACACAAACATATCATTCAAACATAGATCCTTTTGGAGTTTAATCAATCCAAACACAGAGTTGATCATTCAAGGATATGTAGATGTAATCATTCAAAATAATGTAGAGATAATCTTTCAAGGAAACACAAAGGTATTCAAAATGCAAAGGTACTCGTTCACAAGAAGGCGCAAAGACTAATCATTCAGCAATGAATAAATCAAATGAAGAGATACTCATTCACAAAGAGGGAACAAGGATTAGAGATTAATCATAAAGAAAAATGCAGAGATAAGTAAGGGATAGATAGCTGGGTGAAAAATTTATCCTTCACTTATTATCCATTCATAGGAAAGCAGGGCATTTTAATCTATAGGTCTTTAAACACCGGAGTGATGACCGTCAATTAGGCTCATAGCCGACTGCTCAGGAATAGACTAATAACTTAAGGAATAGGGATAGAAGATAAAAAAAAAAATCTTCTTTGTATTAAACAATAAAACAAACACTGAGAATTCATTGCAATCATAAGCTAGGTTCACCATGTGAAACCAATTCAGAATACAACAAGCAAGGGGATTACAAATATCGTAGGAAAGTAGGTGCAAGAAATCTCATGGCAATGAAATCTTCAACCAAGCACAAAAAATAACATGTGTAAATTAAATTTCATTGCAAGTAACAACTTTAACAAACGTACCTTAGCCAAACGTGAATTCTCCGAAGTTGATGTCTTGTGCGCGATCTGTCCAGCTCCCACTTCCCAACCAATGTGACCTCACTGGTAAATCCCAGCCAATGCTAGGGATAATCTTCTTCCCCCTGAGCCACCCGAGCCACAAAGGTCCCACGCACATAATACCATAGAATGCTAGCACCCAGCTCACCTCGCAAGGTCGAGCTACCACTCGTTACCCGAGCTGGGTATCCCAACTCCCACAAGAGAAATTTCAGTCAAGGTAAAATTTCAGCAGCGTAACATTACGCAAAAAGATGAGATCCATACTCCTCCTCCTCCATCTTTTTATAGAATTTTCAAGTAATTAGTTTCCCAAAGTTTCATTAAATTCCTTTTTCATTTATTTAATTACGAAAAACCTCCCCCGTACAAATGTCGCCCGATCCCCTAGTTGCACCAGAAAATCAATTTTATTAATTAATTAAATATTCCTATTTCCCTCGACCACCTAAAAGAATTCCTAAAAATGCTCCTTGTTGTCCCAAAAGTTCCAAAGGCAAGATTCCTTACTAAGTTAGGCATTCAGTTTTTTCTTTATGTTTCGCCTTTTCTTTAAGTTTCCTATTTCTTTTAAGTTTCCCCCTTTTTCCTTTTTAACTAAGAATCAATTTAGATAACACAACCATTTACCCTTTTTCCTTTTTAATTTAAAAATTAATTTAGCAAGTGTAGATAAAACAACCATTTACCGCCTTTTTCATTTTTAATTAAAAATTAATTTAGCAAGTGTAGATAAAAAAACAACCATTACCCGTTTTTTAAAATTTAATCCTCCATTATAATTTTGACTTTAATAAATAAGTTTGAATTTCTTATCCCCCTTATTGTTGCATGTTTATTTATTATTAATTTTTTTTTTACCACGAGTTCTACTTAGACCTAGGGTTTAATTTCACTGGGTTGGGCGACATTTTTATTAGGGAAAATTGTTTTTAAACCTTACTTATCACATCATTCATTTTAAGGCTGACTAGGTTTATTCACTTACCAGTTAATATTGCAGTGTGCCCTTCAGGATGCACTACGTGCTCCAAGGGCACCACTCGCCTCTTTCTCTTTTCCTTGTGCAACATGCCCTTTAGGACGCACTATGTGCTCCAAGGGTGCCACTTGCCCCTTTCCATTTTCCTTGCACGACGTGCCCTTCAAGACGCACTACATGCTCCAAGGGTGCCACTCACCTCTTGAATGAGTTTGGTATATGTCAAACCCCTGGAGTCAATACTCTTCCAGGTGATCTAGTGGGAGACTAAGGGCCTCTAAGGAATAAGGCCCATGCCTTATTGCGCACCCCTTGGAATCATCATGAGAGACTGTCAAAGTCTTCCCTCACAGCATCGTGGGTCTTCTCGAACTAGGTAACCATTAAACTATAGTTCAAGCCACAGCGGGAGTTTGGCAATCAGTGGGGTCTTGATGCAAGACGGTCGAGTGATTGCTTACATCTCGATAATGTTGAGACGACATGAGGAGAACTATGAAACACATGATTTCTAGTTGTTAGCCATTGTTTATGGCTTGAGATTTTGGAGACATTACCTAATTGGACGAAAATTCGAACTAAAAATGGACCATTGTGGACTACAACACATCTTTATGCAAAGCGACTTGAACGCGCGACAACAACATTGGTCGGAATTTCTTAGCGAGTATGATTTCAAGATTAATTACATAAAGGGAACATTGAATAGAGTGGCAAATGCGTTGAGTCAAAGACCATGCATATTTTTTGTGATGCCTCTTAAGACAAATCTATGTGAAAATATTCTAACTTTACAACGCGACGATGACTGGTACAAAGAGGTCAAGGATTTTATCGGACAAAACAAAATGATGGTACCAATATTTGAAGGTTGAACATAGACATCTAGAAGGGTTACTACAATCACACGTGATTCCAGAATCATAATGGGAGGTCATTTTGATGGATTTCATTGTTGGATTGTCGTTGACGACAAGGAGACATGACTTGATTTTTTAGGTAGTCGACACTCTGATGAAGAGTGATCATTTGATTCCTGTCCATACGACGTATCATGCACCTGACATAGCTAGAGTTTTCATTAACGAGATTTTGAGGCTGCATGGCATGCCTAAGAGGATTATATCCGATCGAGGATCGATGTTTACTAGATGATTTTGGACTAGTTTCCAAGAGGCCTTGGGAACCCAACTTAAATTTAGTACCGCGTATCACCTGGAGATAGACAGTAAGACCGAATGAACAAACCAAACCTTGGAGGATATGTTGTGCATGTACTTTATGGACCAACAAAAGCGTTGGGAAGAATTCTTTCCACTGGCAGAATTTTCATATAAAAAAACTTAGAAAAGCACCATTAAGATGGCACCATTCGAGTTTCTTTACGGGCGACTATGTCAGATTCCTTTGAGTTGGTATTGGCTTGAGGATAGGGTCCTGGTGGGACCAGAAGCGATCCAAGAAATGGAATATCAAATGAAAACTATAAAATGAAGGATCAAGGAAGCGCAGGATCAACAGAAGAGTTATGCCGATGCGCATCGTGTCGACTGTAGTTACGATGTTGGCAATCGAGTATTCTTGCGGGTGAAACTGCATAAGATTTCGATCAAGTTGGAAAGGGTTCTAAAATCTCTCCTAGGTTTGTGGGACCTTTCTAGATTTTGGAAAAGAAGGGGCCCATGGCCTATGCATAGTTTCATTAAACTATAGTTTGAGCCACAACGGGGTCATCTCAACATTATCGAGATGTAAGCAATCACTCGACCGTCTTGCATCAAGACCCCGCCTAAGCCTTCCTTGGATGCATCAGTGCATACCAAGAAGTTTTTATCCATGTTAGCGACCTTTAGTATTGGTGTTTTCGTCAACAAATCCTTGAGCCTCCAAAATGTCTCCATGCATTTCTAGGTCCAAACAAACTTCTTGTTCTTCTTCTGCAATTTTGTAATCAGATTCACTATCTTCGAAAATCCCTTGACAAATCGTCTATAGTATCCCACTAAACCCATGAAGCTACACACTTCTGAGACATTCGTCGGTGCAGTACATTTCATAATAACCTCGACCTTTGCTAGATCCATAGTGATACCTTCGTCGGAGATGACATGCACTAAGTAGTGAATCTTCGATTGATAAAATGGGCATTTAGACAATTTCCCATACAATTTGTCCTCTCATAGACACTGTAGTACAAAGCGCAAGTTCTCATCATGCTATTCTAACGTCTGAGAGTAAATCAAAATATCATCAATGAATACTTGAATGAACTTGTCCAAGCAATCATGGAACACCCCGTTCATCAAACTCATAATTATCCCTGGGGCGTTCATCAGTCCAAACAGTAATACAGTAAACTCGTAATGTCGAAACCTTGTCCTAAAGGTGGTATTAACGTCATCCTCCTTGATTTGTAACTGGTGATACCCTGATCTCAAGTCAATCTTTGAAAACACCGTCACACCCTTCAATTGATCAATAGATCATCAATCCTTGGCAATGGATACTTATTCTTGATTGTTTCCTTGTTTAATTGATGGTAGTCAATGTAGAGTCTCCACGGCCCATCCTTCTTCCATATGAAAATAATAGGCGCACCCCACGGTGACACACTAGGACGTATAAGTCCCAGGTCCAGCAACTCCTTTAGTTGCATTTTTAACTCCTATAGCTCTAGGGTTGACATCCGATAAGGCGTTCTTGCTATCAGTTCAGTCCCCGGTTTTAAGTCAAAGGTAAATTCCAACTCCCTCTTCGACGGCATCCCAGGTARCTCCTCAAAGAAGACATCCACAAACTCTCTCACCATCGRAAGGCATTCTAGACCTTCCACTACTCCCTTCTCGTTTAACGCAATGATTGCATAAATATTACATCCCTTGTGCATGTTCTTCTGTAGATGCAAGGAAGAGGTGAACCTCAGGGAAACTCCTTAGTTCTGACCTACAATCAYGCGTCTCTATCCCTCATCATCGACCAAGCTCAATCGTTTTGTCATATAGTTGAGTATCGCCTCATGCRATTCCAACCAGTCCATATCAATCACGACATCATAAGATCCTAAGATCGTGACATACAGTTTGTCCCTATTGACAAACTCTCCCAGGTTAAGGCTATAGCCCATAACCTTCCTTCCAACCTTTTTTTGGGCTCCCGAAGCCATTTCTACAAGATAAACTCATYCTGTTCGACTGCCTTTACCTTAATTCTTTTTAACATTGCACCATAAATGAAACTCTCGGTAGCACCATGATATGTCAACATACTAAGGGTTTGGTCAACGATGGTACCTGACATCTCGAGCACAATCGACTGGTGCTCTTCCTGGCGGTTATTTATCGGTGCATGAATCTGATGGGCCTTGCCCAAATCTCCCACAGTAGTGGGTCTGGCTGATCCATATGCTCTGGTCCTCTCCCGGAACAGTTCTTCAAACAGTTCTCATGACACGTCTTTGACCACCATGTTCAATTACGGTAGGAGCATCTTCCACCATAGAAGAGCACTCCCCTTCAGTTGAAAGACCACCTTGCAGACCTTCATGATGGAGGTCGTAATTGTGAAGCGTGAATCACATCGCCTTGATATATAGCCATGCCTCGACGGTGCAGCCATCCGCGACACTCATGGGCTCGAGAACTCATCTCTCTCGATTTCTCGTTGGATGCTAATGGTACTGGCTAGGGAACATTGTTGACCCTCAGGGGTATAGGCACCCTAGCCTCATCTCAGTATAGTTGGTGAATTAGGGCTTCTGACAATCCTTGGAAGGACCTTCTTAGACCATCATCATCCCTTACAACAATCGAATCTAGTCCAAGGACTTGTTCTTCCCCTTGGGGGTTAGACTACGAGGGTGTGGGCACCTCTGGAGGCATCGCACCTCTTTCCACGACACCTGGTGAGAACCTCTGTGGCATCCTCTCATAGAGATCACCGCATGGATGCATTACATTTTTTACTTAGTGCTAGGTTATTACTTAAGTTTTTACTGCAGTGGAAAGCATGACGATCCATAGTCACAGGGTTGAACCTATTTTGATACCATATGTAACAACCCCGTCGTTACGACCACGTGCGATGCAAGAAAGTACAATTTTTTTTGTGTTTTAAGCAGGAAGGAAATCAATGACAACAAT
>JASDQU011506436.1:38881-51599 GCA_032191745.1 Picea mariana | reverse complement strand
TGGATCCATGCTCTAAAATGACTCAGATTTGGACATAGCCATGAGACATACAAAGTGGATCTGTGTGCCAATATAAATCATGAATACTCCATCGCAACCTAGACTAGAATGGGATGATCTATGGTCTTCAATTCCATATTCCTTTAGTACGAATCTAACCATGTGATTACAGGTGATGAAGTCGAACATGGTAGAAACCACTTGATTACCGGTCAATGATGAGAATCATTAACAAGTGTGCTATAGTGGGAAAACCCCTCTATGGACTACACCAAGGGTCTAAAGTGTAGGTAGAGCAAACCATCTAAAGTCTCCTACTTTTAATCACTATCCCAATGTCACCCCACAATCATAAATAAAAGACAAGAGAGAGGGATTTGATAGGCCTACCTTAAACTCCGCGTTTGGTGTCGATCCCTTTGCGCTTGGTTGTTTCCTAAATGCAAATMTCTTCCCAAGATTGACCTGCATTCATCAAAAGACAAACAAGAAACTACAAGCATGCATTCTACATAAGGATTAGTGGGTTAGACATCATAAACAAGAAATGTAAACAAATCAGATAAGTTTGAGACGTCATTTGGTGGGACAGGAAAAGTATTTCTTTTTATTAATCTCACAAAACGTCGCTTACAACATGAGACAAGCACTGATCCTCGAACTTGGTCCTGGTCTCCTCATCACCATCCACCAATTGCTTCCAAGTCTTCTTCTCCTCTTCAGTTCTCTCTTAGGGAAATGGTAAGTGCTTTGCAATTGGGGCAAAGGGGGATTGATAAAATGGGTAGAGTTTCTTTACTCTCGTGCTTCCCCTTGCAATGGGACCCCAACACCTTATTTTATAGGCCAAAAGGGATAGTAACGGTTGGGGTGACTGGCTATGGGAAGTCAAACGGTTAAGTAATGGCCCAGAAACCAGTATCCTATGAAATTTTCCATTTTTCGCGATATTCTGTAAGTGTACGCAGGCTTTAGTGGGTCAATAGGCGTGTGTACACGGTCAATAATGGTGCAGGGCATGTATACCTTCAAAGAAATGGTTTTTTTAAAGAGCTTGTTCAATGATTGATTGGAAAAGGTAGCAAATTAGATGGCTTGATGCCAGGTATGCAAGTTTGGTGCAATTTAGGGTTATAAAAGGTGCCCCCTAATGTGTGAGGTTAGAAGAGCATTTGATGGCCAAAATACATTACAAATATTCACCATTTTATGATGCAAGTGAGCCCAGGGACCGGAGTTCAAGAGGTGCCATCTACAAAAATAACAATTTGTCTCACCGAGGCGGGCATACCCATGCTCGGGATGAAATAAAATCATGGCTGCCAATCAAATACACTGCAGATCCATGTCATATAACTATATAAAGTGTAGCCGTGAGTAGTACACAATGGATCTACATCTCAAAAATCAAAAGATATACATGTATAGTATCCATCTTTAAGGAGCCAATAACGCCCGATGGCAGGAGATTAGGTCTTTAGAGCTCGAGCAACAACTTCAAAATCTTCAAAACTCGGGTATGAGTGTAATATGAGTGTATGACTTCACTACCTAGAGGTCTTTGATGGCTTGTCGGGAACAAACAAGAGGATCTTGATGATTAGGCATAGAACTTCATTGATTTTGAGAAAGGACTTGATTGGTGTTTTGGGGTGGTCGGGCATGAGGACAAGAGACAAACTGCAGAAGGGCTGACTCAAGTTTAGTAAGACTTCCCTTGAACAAAAGCACGACAAAATATGAGACTCAGGGAGCATGGAATTGACATAAGTTCATGATGTAGGAGGCAAGACAAACTCTCCATATGTTTGGAAGGATAACCAAATGGTGGAGGAAACAAATCTATGTAGCAAGAACAACTTCCTAAGGTCATATTGAATGTTAGATCTTGACGAAAAAATGAAAGGATGTGCTTTGTCCAAGGGCAACTCATTGCGCTGTCAACAAAAAGAAAAATACTTTTCCCTTCCTCTTTTTGGGGTATATTTGATTTTTTTTGTCTTTTTAAATAATTGTGGAAAGTTCTGAAAAAGAATAAAGAATGCTATGTTACAAAGGAGGATTGAGTTTCACAAACATGCTAGTTCCAAGTGAAAGGAACAAATTGATGCTCAGAGCAAGGGGACATATGCAGGAAAAGGGCACTCGAGAAAAATCCTCCATGGGTCAAGGTGTCAAGATGTGGAGGCAAAGTGCCACAAGGCTTGCATATGAGGCATGCTTTAGATGGTTCAGTTGAGAGCAACATGGAGCTGACATTAGGACAAATATGTAGGATTGTAAATGCGATTAATAAGACACAGTGATAACGTCCTTCTATGTAATTTTAACAAGCCCAGAGAAGGTAAGCTCGATGGTTTTTCATTTTGAGAGAGTCTGAAAAAGTGTAAAAGGAGACTCCACTGGGTTACCTTTTTCGAAGGTAGTCTAGTCGGCTCGGAAAAGGGGTAAACTAGCACCGAAAATACGTCTATTCAAAACCATTTTAACGAGTGTGACAAAGACAAGATCACTCGACGATATTTTCATATTTAAGGAGTCTGAAAAGAGCTTAATTATGGACTTCGTAAGGGATGTTCTTCTTGACCAATTTAACGAGTGTGAAGAAACAAGGTCACTCGACTATCTTTTCAAATTTAGGGAGTCTGAAAGAGCTTAAATATGGACTCTGTGGGGGGTTCCTTTTTCGTAAGTTTAGTCCCTCAGGCCCGAAAAAGGGTTAAATCTATACCTGAGAATACTCTTCTACAGAACCGAGGCTCCTAGAGTATACCTTTGTTCGTACTTTTGACCATCCAGACCGAAAAAGGGATAAACTACCGCCGAACAGATGTGCCTTCAAATTTCAGTTTAGAGAGAGTGAAGGGTAACAAGATCGCTCAACAATATTTTCATGTTTAGAGGGTCTGAAAAGGGCTTAAAAGAAGACCCATTGTGTTTTGGGAGTCCCGAGGGTGAGGTCAAGAGTGATAATGAATCATGCAAATGAGGCTCATACTCGTAATCAAGAAAAACTAATAAGGACTCCTGAGCCTTATTGGCACAGGGGAAGACTCAGGGTTCAACGCTACAACAATGCACCAACAAAACCATAATGATCGACACTTTCAGAAAGACCTGCGAAGCAGATGAAGTCTCACCCGAGGTAGAGGCAGGGGTGGTTGCAAGACTTAGGTGTTTTCAACCTTAGTTGGGACACAGATCTATGGTTATAACACTTAATAGATCACTTAGCACCGTTAATTCATCATTATCTAACCAATATCTACTCCACAGAGAAAATAGAGCATCGCAACATTCACCCTGATCTAAGGCATATAAGCACTTAACAAAGGAATTAGATCAGATATAGCATATTCAAGCACTAAGAAAGTTCACAGATGTCATATCTAGCATCCAGATTCATCATAAGCACAAAGCATAAACAGATCTATCTATCTATATCAAAGCACTTTAGCACATAACACATAGCACATAAACACATCATAACATTGCACAAATCATAATAACACAATATTTACATGGTTCACCCCCACCCTGGGGCTACATCCACCAAGTCTTCTTCTTTATTAGCTTCAATCAGTCATCTACATGCATAGAGCCAAAAAACCTCACTCCGCATAAGATAGGAGATCTGAGCAGCTCGCTAGATCCTCCTTCCTTGCGTTACAACACAAATCCCTCCATAGTCTCTTACAATGACTTTCACTTGGCTCTGCAAGTCTCACACAATATGCACAAAGCCTTAGACTTCTTGATCACATAGATCCCACTCTTAGCACTTAGACAACTTGCACAACACTTGCGCACTATTCAACTACTTCTTACATTGCCTAACCTTCTATCTATACATACAAAATAGGCCTAAACATGGGTAAACCCATGGGCCGACATCCCATTCCCTTTACATATTCCCAAATCCAAAAAAGGACCTAAAAAGGGGTCGAGATCCCACAATCTCTGCTTCATCTTGAGCTCCATCTTCGATAGGCTGTCGAAGTCCCAAAATAGGTCAACTTGACCAAGGATCTCCCAAAACTTGGTCAAGGGCCAACAGGCCCCCAACACTCACCTCTAACTTGTCCCGAGTCACTCTGGTCTGACTAGTTCTTCTTCAAACACCTAGAGATTGGCTCTAGGTGCTTCGACCTACTGTTGTGCTACGACCTCCTTTTCAACGAACTCATGGATGACTGCATCATTGATAGGTCCCTCTAGACGCTGTTCTGTTGTAGTGACAACCTGCTCTAGCTTTGCTCCTTGGCCTTCTACCTATGTAAATAATTGATAGGCCTTATCTTGCATAGGTTGGAGTTTCTGGGTTATATCCATAACTTTGCTCTGGATAGTATGGATTTGTTGCTGTCCAGTGCGTTTCTCTTGGGAGCACTTCATTCTTTCCATAGCTGATAGGGACTTTAGCTGGACCTGTATCTTTTCGACTTGGTACTTCACCTCTTGCAGTTGCAACTCCAGTGCTCTTAATTCTGGACTCTCAGGGAGTCATTCATATGTCAGGGCACTGCGATCAGTGAGCTGCTTACATTCCAGGGTAAGATCCTTGAGCCTTTCAATTGTGCTCCTGGCGGTTGGTTCCCTTTGGTCTCTTACATATTGATGGGTCTCAGGTACTGCGCGTAGCTCCAAATCTACTATGCATTGTTGTAGCTGCTGGATCACTTCTTCAAGTTGTGCTACTTTCTGTGGAACTCGATCTTCAGCCTTTGCTTCTATGACTATCACATAGTGAAGTGCTCTGTTGACCATTTCATTTACTCTGAGTTTCTCTGTGAGAAACTATTCCTTTTCTTGTTGTAGCTGGGCTTTTTCTTTATCAAACTTCGCTTGGAGAGCAAGATTTAACCATTTTGCAGCACTGCGTTGCTCTATAAGGACTCCCTATACTTGTGTCAAATCTTGGGTGGCTTGTGCTGTTTCTTCTTGCACTCATTGAAGACGATCTTCGACTGTATCAGCTAGGCGGTGGAGTTGAGCTGACTCATCTCCCAATTCTGGTTCCCCTGGCACAGTGGAGACTACGCTACTGGACTGTAGGGCCTGTTGTACCCCTCGGAGTTCAGTCTCAATTTGATCATACATATCCTCTTTCTTTGCTTATTGTTTCTCTACCATTTCCAGCGAATCATCATTCAGAGCTGCTACAAGGAAGTCAAAGTCATCAGAGGTGAGGACGGTCTGCATCTTGGTCATGGTGGCCTTCAATTTCTTTCGGGAGGAAGGTTTCAGAGGTGAACCTTTCCTCTTCTTTAGGGGATCAGGCTCGTCACCCTGCTACTGTTCGACCTTTTTTTCATTCAACTCTTCACCCTCACCTCCTTGCTCCAGTGAGATGGAAGCAGTCTTCACGGATGCACTGTCTAAATCCTGAACCTCTTCAATCTTCTCTGTCCTGCTAGGTATGGGTGTATCCTGCACAGTTTCTGGGCTGTCAATGTCGAATATCTCCATAGGGTCTGCTGGAATGAGGAGTTTCATTGACCAGTCCTTCGTGATCTCCTCCATTAGCTTATAGTAGGATTGGAGATGTTGCTTGTGTTCGTTAGCGTGCGCTGTGATGTAAATAAAATGTTGTTCTGCGCTGAACTTCATCAAGGGCCTAGACCAGTGTAGAGTGTTCAGAGTGATGTGAGGCTCAGACTGGATGGCTATCTTCAGCTGGTTGTAATAGGTATGGAAAACAATATTGGACTGCCACTGTTTATTCATATCGCTTGAGTACCACAGTGTACTGAACTTCACAACCAATGGTTCGAAAGGCTCGATGTCCAGGAAGGTCGCACCTTCCAACATCTCCCAGGCAATAAAATTGATTAGGATCAATAGCCAGCTGAAATGAGATTCGTACCCTTGGTCCCGGGCTTCTCTGCAGTCGAGTTCTAATTGGTTCACTAGGTACTTCGCCCAGTTCATCTGAAGTCCTTCTATGCACTTTCTTGCGAGGTCGACTACAAAACTAGTGACTTGGGTGGGTCGGTTTTTTTGTACTAACTTTCCTGCAATCAATTGATAGGTGAGGCACCCTGCGCCACTCTAGATAGAATCTACCTTGTAGCCTTGCATTCCCTTCTTGACATCGCCATAAGTGTCCTTGATCCACTGTGCTAGAGCGCGATCCATGGCTTTTCTAGGGTAAAACTCCCGTGGATCAGGTCCTTGCATACTCAAGCTCATGATCCAATTGATCAGCATCGGATCAAATGTTATACGATGGTTTAGCCACAAATAACCTCCATGGTAACAAGGCATCAGTAGTTTGACACATGCGTTCACCTCTTGGTGTCGTCCGAAGTGAGGAATTTTCATGACATTGAGAAGGGTGGACTACGCGAGGTTATGGGTCCATGACTAGGGGATTATCTTCGAATTCTCTCCCTTAGTCTAGGTCAGGTACTTATGTGGGGTGAGCATGTTGTAAAATTTACGATCCCCAAGGTTGAAGTCGCTAAACTTCAACGCCGCAATCTTATCTTGGTCTGCTTGAACTACGCATATCCCTTTTGGGAGGTACGCAGTGACCAAGGTGTACTCAAAATATCTAGGTACGCTGTCTCGATTTATTGTGCCACTCAGAGGTGGTAGATAGGTGGGTAAGATGGTCAGGATCAATTTAGCATTCACTAGATCTTCCCTGTGTTTGGTTCACTTTTCATCGGATGGACGGGATGATACGGCTCTGCGAGCAGTGGATGGAGAGGCTGGCAGTCCTCTTGTTAATGATGTTTGTACACATGTAGACATCGACATGACTCTCTCAGTCATGAGGTTGATCAAAAATTCTTCGAAAATTTTCTTGGCAGCACTCAACTCGTCCGACATACACACTCGAGATTAATAATATCGGGTTCAGGGAATAACTTAGACACTTAACTTAGACATCATTTTGTTCTAAAAGTGACTGCCATGGTCAGTGACAATCTCTCTCAAGATGCCTAGCCTTGCTATTATCTGGTTAAACAAAAAGAGGGTGGCGGTCTCTCCATCATATTTAAACATTGGCATAGCTTCGACCCACTTTGTGAAGTAGTCTACTGCTACAATGATATAACAGTGCCCCCTTGTGGAAAGAGGATTGCATGTAGCGTAATCAATGCCCCACTTGGTGAAGGGACCAATTGTGATGATGGAAAACAGGGGAGCAGGGTGTGCCATCATCTTTTGAGAGAAGATCTAACACAAGTGGCACTTCTTGACCGATTAAACACAATATTTGATTAATGTCGGCCAAAAGTAACCGACTCTTAGAATATTTTGGGCTGTTGCCAACCTAGACAAATGACTACCACATGCTTCAGTGTGGAAATTGTTAAGTATGATTTCCACTTCTTCATGGGTGAGACACTGGTGAAGGATGCAATCTACACCTCGATGATACAGAGTGTCCTCGAGTATGAGATAGTTTTTGGCCTGATGGCATATACGRYGACGCTCATCACGAGAAGCAGAGGTAGGTCACTTCAAAGTCTGGAGATAKACTAGTATATMTCCGTACCAAGGGTCCGAAGACGCGATCAAAAACATATMTCCTTTGATAGGCGACTCCTTAGGGATAATATCTCCTGATTCGACCGAAAGTTATGAGATGAGTTCCACAAAGACCAACGACTTCTTGGACTTCGCTAAAACAAAATCCAAGTCAAATTCCTGGAGGATAACTATCCATCTACTGATCTTTCTGTCGATCACTTGTCATGTCAACACGTATTGAAACGGATTCACAAYGGCAATGAYGGTGGTCTTGTGAAATAAGATGTAATGACAGAACCATTGRACAACATGGACTRCTGCCAACATAAGTTTTTCAACGTGGGAATAATTGAGTTCCAGTCCAACCAAGCCTTGGCTCAGGTAATAAATCACATATTCTGAGAGAAAATCATCCTCCTGAACCAAGACCATATCGATGGTTGACTCTGCAGCGGCCAAGTAAAATAATAAATATTTATTATAATTAGGTGGCCACAATAAAAGGGTAGAAGTGAGGGCGCATTTCAATGCTTCAAAAGAGTGCTGAGCAGCTTCGTCCCAATGAAAAGGAACGTCATTCTTCAGTGAACACATGAAACCCTTTGTGATCTCGACATAGTTTGCGATGAAACGCCATAAGAAGTTTGATTTTCCCTATAGACTCTGAAGCTAAGCGACTGTGCATGGGGGAGGCAGCTGAAATATCACCTCTACCTTAAGAGGATCGACCATGATCCCTGTTGTTGAAACTATGAAACCTAACAGACAACCCGATGTGATGCAAAAACTACATTTGTTTGGATTCAAGTGGATTCGGTAGTAGCAAAATCGCTCAAATATAAGTCAGAGGTGTGTGTGATGATCAACTCTCTTTCAAGATCATGACACTAAATCATCGATATAAGCCTCGACTATGTGTTTGAGATCATGGAAAGCAAAAGACATGGCCCACTGAAACGTAGCTCCAACATTTTTTAGACTAAAAGGAATCTTCCGATAAGAAAATGTACCCCATGGATAGATGAAATCGGTTTTGTGTTAGTCTTTGGGCTTGATTTGTATTTGATTATATCCCAAAAAACCATCCATGAAAGAAAAGGCTTCACAACCTATGCATTCATTGACTATCTGGTCAATAAATGGTGTGGGGAAATTATCCTTTGGACAGGTCTTGTTCAAATCATGAAAGTCCGTACATATGTGAATCGTACCCTATTTTTTGTTGACTGGAATGAGATTTGACACCCATTGAGTCAATTGGACAGGGTAGATGAAACCAACTTGGAGTAGTTTTTCTACTTTAGCCTTAATAGCTGCTGCTTTTCTAGGGTTGACTAGACGAAGCTTCTGCCGGACTGACTTAGCATCAGGATATGTCGTGATTTCATGTTCGATGATTCTTGGATCTATGCCTGGCATTTCCTCATAAGAACAGACAAACATGTCACAAAATTCTTTAAATAAATCTCTATAGATTTGAATATCCTCAGGGGCGAAGTCTGTTTCGATGAAGATATTCTCCACAACACCAGGGATTCTGGAGATATCAATAGGTATCGTTTGAGCAATGGTTTCCATATTTCCTTCAGCGTAAACAATGTGTGTAGCCAAAGGGTTGATAGGACAAGCCTTATCTCTAGTCATAGTCAAAGTGAATTCACCTGCTTCAATTCTTCTTAACTCTGGGAGGAAGTAAGATCTGTAATGAAGATCATCCTAGGGTCTGTCCGGACTAGTCATTGCCTCAATAATCACCTCATCTGAAGGCAAGACTAAGTCTAAAGAATCAATATCGACAAGGGAACCTTATGGTCACCAATTATTCTATAGCAGGAAAACCCCTCTACGGACTACACCAAGGGTCTAAAGTGTAGGCATAGCAAACAATCTAAAGTCTCCTACTTTTAATCACTATCCCAACGTTACCCCACAATCTTACATAAAAGACAAGAGAGATGGATCCGGTAGGCCTACCTTAAACTCTATGTCCGATGTGAATCCCTTTGCACTTGGTTGTTTCCTGACTACAAATCTCCTCCCAAGGCTAACCTGCATTCATCAAAAGACAAACAAGAAACTACAAGCATGCATTCTACATAAGGATTAGTGGGTTAGACATCATAAACAAGAAATGTAAACAAATCATATAAGTTTGAGACGTCATTTGGTGGGACGAAAAAATTATTTCTTTATATTAATCTCACAAAAATTCGTTAACAACATGAGACCCACATTGCTCCTTGAACTTGTTCTTGGGATCCTCATCACCATGCACCAACTGCTTCCACGTCTTCTTCTAGTCTTTAGTTCTCTCTTAGGGAAATGGTAAGGGATTTTCAATTGGTGCAAAGGGTGATTGATAAAATGGGAAGAGTTTCTTTGCTCTCGTGCTTCCCCTTGCTATGGGACCCCAACCCCTTCTTTTATAGGCCAAAAGGGATAGTAATAGTTGGGGTGACTGGCTATGGGTAGTCAAAGGGTTAAGTAACAGCCCGTAAACCAGTATCCTATGCAATTTTCCATTTTTCGCGATATTCTGTGAGTGTACGCAGGCTGTAGTGGGTTAGCAGGTGTGTGTACATGGTCAGTAGTGGTGCAGGGCGCATATACCTTCAAAGCAATGGTTTTTTGAGGAGCTTGTTCAATGATGGCTTGGCAAAGATAACAAGTTATATGACTTGATGCCAGGTATGCAAGTCTAGTGCAATTTAGGGTTATAACAAAGTGTGAGGGAAATCACCATTGATGTCAATGACTCCAAAGGTGCCCTAGTACAATCCAATAAATGTGAATAAATGAGTTGAAGTCAAACATTCGATGGAATACCCTAATCAGGGGTCAATATAAATGATGTGAACCCACTATTGAAAGCGAAGAGACCTGCCATTGAGCCATGCAGGCTCTAAGATACTGGATGATTGCTAAGGCTTGTTCCTGGATAATGAGATGAAGTCGACATGAAAAGACTCATCATATGAGGGCCTTGATGTATCCCCCATCAATGACACAAAATAAGTAATAGTTTTGAGGTAGATAAGAGCGTGAATTGATTTGAAACTGACACAGGGAAGGCCGGCATGGTAGAAAATTTATAATTGTAGATCGCTGACTCAATATGAAACTTATTAAGGTTGGACTTATCTTGAACATATGAACAACATGAAAATGGTCTTGGCAACATTGACTCAAGAAGGACGCAACACATATACATGTAGATGGTCAAACAAGAGGCAAATGGATTTCCCAACCTGGATTCAAAGATGAAAGGGGGTGTCATCTTCAAGAGCGACTATTACTACCACTAACATGGGTACATAGACACATTTCTTTCCCAATTTCCCCCCACCATTTCTGGCGAGTACCTCTTTATTTTTACGCAAGATTGAGGAGTATAACATATGCTTGTTGATGTAAGCTCATCCTTTATATGAGTCCCTCAAAGTATGTTTAACGAACCCTAAGAAGGAGTGGTTCGGTCCCATGTGGGTCTTTCGATGTTTGTTTAATAAGTCCAAAGAGAAAAACTCGGGGTTTTTTCATGTTTAGAGAGTCTGAAAAACACTTAAAGAGAACTCCAACATTTCCTTTTTCATAAATTAATCCTATGAGACCAAAAAATAGATAACCTACCACTCGTCAAATGTTTTCTTCAAATACTTTTACGAGTGTGAAAAGAACAAGGTTGCTCGATAATCTTTTCAGTTTTACGGAGTGTGAAAAGAGCTTAAAGGATACTCCATAGGTTTCATTTTTCGTGTTACCATTGCGAGTCCGAAAAAATGATAAAAGTATACTCGGTTACATTCTCATTGATTTATGAGCACGAGAAAGAACAAAAACTAAGCTCGGAGTTCTTCTTGAAAAACCCTAAAATAATTTGTACATATACATAAAAACAGAGAAAAAACGTATCCTTATTCCAATGTTTTCACTCCTATACCTTTCATCTGCAAAAAATCAACACTTTCAACGTCGTTAGAATTTTAGGGTTTAGGTGAAATACATAAAATAATATAAAAATAAATGTAAATTCTAACCTTGTACATTGTCTATTGTAAACATATATTCAGAAAAGAACAAAAAAGATACAATGGCAAATACAAACATTACACAAAGATTTTTCCCCTAGAAACCCAAACCATGAAAACCAACATATATTATATTCATTCATTGTGTTACATTGTTTACAATACAATATACATATAGGAGCCAATGGTATCCAAAACCCTAACCCAATGACCTGGATTAGTCCAAAACCCTAATTCCTTAACCAGAAATAGAAAACCATCGGCAAAAAACCATGTGCCAAAAAAACCATCTAAATACATGACATGTTTCCCGAGGTAGGTGTCACGTTTACCATGACACTACTACTCGTGCAAAGAATATAACACATACCCAACAATAAACATGAAAAAATAAAAAAGTAATAAAAATGGGTAAAAACTTCATTTTACTATTCCATTGTTATTTCACCCAAACTTTGTTCCAAAACCCCCTATTTACCTCAATTTTCCATTGTAGATTGCGGAAGGCACAGTTGATCATTCGACGAACGGTCTCCACATAACAGGTAATTTTCATCTCTTTCAACTTTTCATGAATCAATTTTTTTTTTCTATTGATTAGAAATGACTTTTTGAGTTAAGTTTTCAGGGGTACCTGTGTGCGGAGATCATCGCAGGCACTCTATTCGTGCCCTGTGACGACCCAGGGTCGTCGCAGGAAGCCTTAATGCTAGCCTGCGATGACTCCATACTGTATGGACACCCATGCTTATGACGTGCACAATTCAAAAAGTCTTTTGAGATGTATTTGTCAATAAAAAGTTTCCAGGTAAGAGATGAAGATGCTAATCCCTCTTTAATGTTCCATTGCATGTTTTCCATAGTAGAAATGTTGGAATGCTGAGAGAGAGAGCACGAGGAGGAAGACTACATTGCCAGTAATGACCCGAGAATGATAAATTCCCTCTGGCAGTGTGGACTGTTAAAATTCTTTAAGATCTAGGGCATGAGGGCCCAACTGAGGTTACTCAAATACTTAGTTCACATGTGGGATGTGAACGAACAAGCATTCCGTGTGGGTGCTCACATTATTATGATAGATATCGAGGATATCTACCTTTTGACTAGGCTATCTCACCGTGGGTCCCGAGTTATGCTTACATGTAGCAGGGGAGGTGGCGAGCCTATGAGCCACTATATCAGTGCACATTGCGTGCCCGGTACTC
>JASDQU011506433.1:0-22942 GCA_032191745.1 Picea mariana | reverse complement strand
TTGAGTTGCGGATTACTGGCAAGACAACCCCTCTGAGCACACCTGGCGATGCTGGCATAGGGATAGGATAAGCAGCAATCTCGGAGAGCATCATGACTGCACCCCCCTACAAGAGGAGTTGACTAAGAGAAGAATACCTATACAAGTTGGGGAAGATACGCTTCATTGGGGCTACCAACCATAAGGATTCTTCAGCACGAGGGAAGCCTATCAACTAAAAACTCGGTCAAACCTACCCTGCTTTGGAAATTTGGGGAAAGATATGGAATCTAAGACACTGGCCGGAAATTACGCTCTTCCTCTGGCTGGTCTCCCACTCAAGCATTCTAACCTGGGATAATCTCCTGAAAAGGGGTTTTGTGGGACCTTCCTTGTGTATTATTTGTGGAGAAGTAGAGGAGACCATGAATCACCTCCTCAATACTTGTCCTTACATAGCCCATCTTTGGGATCAGGTAGCAGTTACCATGCGCACTTCAGATCGGATACGGGAATGCATTCAAGCGACAATCACCAATTGGAGAGAACAGGCATTCCAATCCCCTCTCCTTAATCGAATTTGGCAGCTCCTACCTGGCTTCATCCTCTGGTAGACGTGGAAAGAATGAAACCGAAGAATTTTCAGAAATTCCTCACTTACCTGGCAACAATGCCGAAGCTTTTTTTACCGCAATATCATTGAAACTCTCCACCTCAGGAACTGGTCGGAAGCAGACTCTGCTTGCTCTCCCACGGAGCTCACCATACTCCATCACTGGACCCCCCTTCCTGCTCCTCAAGTTGTCCTGCCTTCTCCCTCTCTTGCCAATCCTTCGAGAAGCCCCTCCTTTTGGTCCCCACCTCCTCAAGACTTTGTCAAGCTCAATTTCGATGGCGCCTCTAAAGGCAATCCGGGCACTGCAGGGTACGGGGTGGTCATTCGTAATCACCATGGGCACATCCTAGATTTAATGGCAGGATCCCTTGGGCACACGACAAACAATGTAGCGGAGCTGTGGGGACTCATCAAGGGGTTGCAACAAGCCATCAAAAGTAATCACACCAAGGTAATTTCCAAGGGATATTCTCAAATTATCGTTAGTCTGTTGAATCGCATCTTAAGTGGAGAAAAACCAGACAGTATATCGCCCAGCTGGAGGCTCTCTCATGGTCTACAAATCTTGGCCAGCCTACTCAATCCAAATCTGGTCATAATCCCCACTCATGTCCGCAGGAAGGCAAATCAAGTGGCCGATGAACTGGCCAACCTGGGCGTCAATTGGAAAGGCCCAGACTTCTATTGCAATGCAGCTCAGGATTGGACTCACCCTATTCTACAGCAGTGCATTCACACAGTTGGGCTAGCAGATACCTCCCCAGATGGGGTGTCAAAAGGGCCACCGTGGCAGGAGACGGTTGAGGGTACAGAGAGCCGTGGTATGGAGACACATGCTGGGCATGTGCCACAGCCTGTCACCCCACCTGCTATTTAAATGTGTTAATATTGATATGAGGCGCATTTACGTCGGAGTCCTTTCGCTGCAATTCCTAATGTGCTGTGTTATAATGGCGACGGTTAATTCATCTCTGTTGATAGTCGGGCTCATTCTCCCGAAGCCGAATTGTCACCCTTCTCTTCTCCTCTGGTGTGTGCGAGAGCCCATCCTCCCCCGCTACTCATCGGCCTTCGCTCTACCTGCACTTAGCACAAACTGCCTCATGACGAGGCCTCGAGGCAAACCACGGCGAGGTGCACCATGGAAGCCTCGACGACCTCCGCTTTCCTCCCCAAACACATCCTCCGACGATTCCCCTCCCCGCCTTCAGTTAGTCTCCTCCCAGGTAAACCTGCATCCACCGCAACCTGGGTCCATGGCCATCATTCCAAGTACTTCAATTATACTTCGTCGGCTCCTTCACAACCCTGGCCCATCCCAACCTCTAGCTAGCAATTCTAGCCTCGGCCAGGCCTCTCAGCAATTACCCAGCACACCAGCTCTCGATCGCTCTGCCTCCTTCGACAGAGCACAGTTCAGAGATAGTTTAGCCACACTGTACACCCTGGTATTTGAGCTTCGACAGGAGGTTGCAGACTTGCATCACCGGGTGGAAGCTATGGAAATTAAGGTGGCCAACTTCCTCCAAATTCTGGCATCCATGCACGATGCCCTGTGCCCGAATTCTGAGGAAGAAGTCGCAGAGGGAGACCCTGAAGTCGAGGGAGATTACGACCAGCATCCTGTGACGATCCCACCAGGCAAAAGCAGGGAGGAGGAAATGAACGAGGACACTGCAACGGTAGCTGAGCACAATCAGGACCACGACGAGCATGGAAGCGACTGGATAGTGGACGTCGAGGAAGATCCTGGTTTCGGTGACACCCCAGCCACTTGGCCAAGTAGCCAGCCAGGTGTATAGGTTTACTTTGTCTAGTTTTCCAGGTGTCTAAGTGTCTAGGTTCAATATGTATGACAAAGACAGGTTATGCTCTCTTTTTTAAAACTTGCTCATGACTTGATAGACCCACGCTTAGCGGGCCGACTGGACTGGTTTCCTCCGAGATGGGGCAGTCCAGTAATTACGGCCCGGTTAACTTGGTATGTTGACTGGTTTTTTTGGAAGCTTTTAATATAATTACACCTTATTTACAAAAAAAAAACAATCAAATAGCACACCAAAATTTAAAAAAAGGCCAATATGCACACAAACAAGATAAAATAGTTGAAAGGGCCTCCTTTCCTAAAGTAGCTATGCCTCACCAAAGAGGGGCTTGAGATTCCCTTCAAAATATTGGAGGGATCAGAATCAGTTTTAAGGACCCCCATGTGATTAACAATGCAGTCAGTCAAATCCCCCCGAAGAGGTAATCCTCTATAGAGGTTATGTGTTGTCCGACCTTTATCTGACCTAGGGTACCTACAGAATAACCCATGCAAGTAACCTCTGTGGCTACCTATGTCAAGCAACTAAATCCACCACGATATAACCAATGCGTAGGCAAACAATTGTAAGTTAGTTCCACTATATGGGCAAGGTAACAAAGCCTGAAATCTTGAAATAATCACCTTTCACAAAGGTAAAGGCACTAGCAAGATCCCCACAAATATATCTAACACTAAGAAGGTAGAGGTATATCTCTTCAACCATATTTTCATGACCTTGTGCTTAACTCCGGTGTGAGTAGAGCCTCCTAACATCACCAATTATACAATATATTTCATCACTTCCTTAGTCAGAAACATATGTTGAGTTTAATATCCTTGGATAATTTTACTCACAAAATCCTATTCCAAGTCTCTAAATCTTAAACTAGTTTGTGCACCCTGAAAAATAAAATCGTTTCTAATCAATTTTAAATTTATTAGCATTATTTTTAGTGGCTTTGTTTACTCAAAATATGTGGTTATGAAATTGATGATGTTATGACTCAGCAAGTGAAATAAATGAATATGAATATAATGCAAAGTCCTAAGTTCAATTCTCAATAAATGATAAGCTTTTCAAAAATGCAACTTTCAATTCAACTCTGCAATTTCAAATAAGATGCAATATTTCCATACATGTATCAAGATCAATAATAAGAACCCAAAAGATCAAATGCCAACATGCAAAATGTACATTTTTTGTATTTTCAATATAAAAAAATGAAAATGCATGGATTTAACAACAACTTGATATATAAACCCTGCTGTAAGAAAAAAGAGACAAACCAAGAAGACTATCAAGAGGAAAACACCCAACCCAATATGAAAGGACAACCAATGAGAAAGATGATGAGAAAGAAAAAATGCCCAAAAATTGAACCAAACAAAGGTTTACTATCACTATGCAGTAACTTAATAGTCATGATAGAGACCCAAGAAAGCTCATCAATCATCAAAACTTACCAAACAAACACCAAAATCAACAATCAAGGAGACAAGGATGATGTACACAACTGTTTTAGAAAAAACCACGTATTTATGCACCCTATAGAACGACATCTCGTGTATGTACGCATCTATCAAGGGAAAACCATCATATATGTATTAAAACACTACCAGGTTAAGGATAAGGCCAACAAACTCATACTCAAAATCAAAATAGGTTGTCAAGCAATCAGACGACAACAAAACTCAATCTAACCAAGAGCAATCAAAGGAGAAAAATACTCCAAACCCTGAAAACAATATTCCCTCCCCATTATGGTTGCCAATTATGTTACGAGGAAAATCACTCTATGGCATGGGGTAAACCACAACAGATGAAAATCAGTGTATAAATCAACTCTAATCTCAAGTATTCTATATAAACAAACATGCTAACAATACAAGATAAATATCCTACCTTGTCTAGATGTTCAATGACATCCATCGTTGAGCACTTGACTCAAAGCTATATACCTGCAACATGTCCTCAAAAACCAAGTTACACAAGCATATGGTGATCATATATAGATCTAGCACATATAATAGCACAATCAATCAATATACATAACAAATACACCCATGCAATTACAATTCAAATATTTGCAAGAAATTAACTAGACGATAAAAGAGTATTTCTATTAAAATATAATCAACAGAAGTGTATGAATGACAAACTTCCATGTCAACATGTCTCAGAATTGAGAAACTAAGTCCCTTCCAGCTGGGCCTCAACCACTTCAATCCTTCACCAAAGGAAATCTTATATAACAGAGAAAATGAGGTTTTCCATCAAATAGGTTGAACAATGTGTTCAGATTTAAAAGGACAAAGGGATGCAGACTCAATATGAAGTGATTAATTTCTCCAGAGTAACTTTTCTCTCAAAGTTGAATTCTTCTCCTTTCTTCCACAGCTTGGATATGGCCCATTTATAGCCTTCAAATGGAACTGAAGGGATGATTCAGAATGTTTCTAGTATATGGAAGATAAAGGATCATGGATCTCATGATGTGACATGGAAACCTGACACCATTTTTAGTTTTGGGCACAAAACCCGATGTATGCAGGATGTAATGGCGCAACATGTGTATACGCATGTTGTATATCTATTAGGGCACCTACATGTGGAAAAATATGATTTTTATCTCTAGGAATTGCAAAAAGGGACTTCAAGTCTTCATAGAGAAATGGAAAAAGCCTTTTGAGCAAGCTGCATGGGGTGAGACAAATCTTGCTATAAAGGTCATTTGATTTTTAGTGACATTTTTAAGAGGGACAACTTATCTCCACCTTCTGAAGTAATATGTTGTAGTGAGGATATACTTATGGAGTTGAGATGAATTTGGATGAATTTCTACAATTGTGTCCAATCTCCATTATTTGAATGGAATCTCTATCACAACAAGTTGCAATGGAAATGTTGTCTTTTTCTCTCTCCCAACAGATGTCTGACAAATTTTTCACTTTCTTGAATAGGAGTGAACATATTTAAATAATGTTTGGAAATAATAGTTGTCACACACAACCTTATGGGAAGTGGTATCACCTCCAAAGTCTCCTCCTATTGGACCATCATATAGTTCAACTAGTACTTTTTTAGCATCTTCTTTCTCTAAGCATATTAACAAAACATCATCATAGTTTTTTTGGAACAAAAATCCATCCATCAACTGATATTGATCATATTTTAATATTAAAGATATTTTATTTTTAGGATCTAAATATTGTAGAGCGGTACCATGAGTTAAATAATATTTGATCTCATTGTACCAAGAATCAGTCGAAATAGGCACATAATATATTTCTTTAACACTTACTTCTACCTCATTTTCCCAACCAAATTCTCCATCTATTTGTGATCCCTCCAATTCTTTTGTGAATCTAAAAAGTATTTGTCCTCAAACGATGTTTGGATGTTTTTTTGAGGTTTAATTTCTTGATCATACTCTTGGAATGCTATCATTCAATTATCTCTCCTATCTCCTAAATCTTTCTGGACTAGTGAATCTCATACAGAAGGATGTGGAACAATTTCTTTATTGTGATATTTAAGTAGATAAGGTATGAAATTATTTATTTCCCTAAAGATGAAAAATGTTTGTTTTTCCACTTTAGGATATTTAATTTCATCTCCCTACAATCCTGAACTCATGAATGAAATTTTTACCTCATTTCCATCTAAATTTTCTTGAGTTAATACTGCAAAAAATGATTAGTCAGTGGAAAAAGTGTATAAAATAATTCTTTTAATAAATCATCACTCATCAATGCAAAGTCTCGAGATATAACTTGTTTAATAGAACTAAATGATTATTTTTATTTAATGTCCCATTTAAACATAGAATTCTTTTCAATCATGCCTTGTAATGGCCTTAATATTTCTGCAAAGCTAGGAACAAATCTTCTCATAAAATTAATTTTCCCTGAACATGATTGCATTGATGTTTTATTATGTGGGAACCAAATTTGTTAAATAGTTTTTGTTTTTTGGGGTTCTTTCATAATACCAAATTCATAAAAAATGAACCATTCTACCTTTATTTATAGTAAAAATACTCTTTTTGGATTTATTGAAATTCCATACCTTTTACAGTGGTCAAAAATCTGCCTTAGATTATGTAAGTGACATTTTCTATTCTTTGACAATAGATTAACATCATCTAAATAGACAAACATTGATGAATGTGATATCCATTTCTCTTTGAAATATAACACCTGCATTAATCAAACAAAAATCAATTTTATGATAACTGTAGGTGCCTCATTTCATTCTAAATGTAGTTTTTAGTTAGTTTGGTTGTGAGATTAAGACCTAGTTATAACCATAAAACCCATCTAATAATGATAATATTTATGATCATGAGACACACTGTAAAATCTATTCCACGGGTGGGACGAGATAATTATCTTTGTTTGAAGCCTTATTAAGGTTAAAAAAATCAATGCAAATCCAAATTTCTTCGTTCTTCTTTCTAAAAAAACCATGTTCGAAACCCATTGAGAGTGTTGAAAAAGAAGGATGACCTTTTCTTCCAACAACTTATTCAAATATTTTCTAATTTGTTGCTCCATTTTTGGGTGCATTTTTCTTAATTTTTCTTGGATTAGTTTTCCATCCTTTTTTCATAGGTATCACATGATGAATAATTTTCGTGTCATAGGTTTTCAAGTCACTATATGGTCTTGAAGAGAAAATGTCCTTACACTCCTTGAAAAAGTTGAATGAATGCAACTCTTTCTATAGGTGTACATCTAGTTCCTAGATTGATATTTTGAGGATTTTCATTAGTGCCCATATTTATTACCTCATATTGCATAGATGAATTATTCATTTTGCAGTTTGTCACTTGTCTAAATTTATCTTGAAGATCGTAAAAAATATCCAGAAAAAACACTGACCTCAAAATGGAATTTTCAATTGTGGTTTCTAACTTTCGAGATGATTCACTTATTTCCAAATCATGTTGTTGCTTGTCAATGACCAAATTTTTAAAGATATCCTCCTATGTTAGGAATTCTAAAAATTGATTATCTTCGTCAAGAACTCTCAATTTTGTAACATTATCAGGTAGTGAGGACCTGAAAATTAATTCAAAAAACAATTTGTTAAACAAAAAATCAATAGAAGGAATTAACTTTGATGCTACAATTGCAAGAAATTCAACATTTGAATTCTAATATCGCGGTACATAAATTATATTAAATGCATCAAAATTAAGAATTGAATTACATACCTCATGCTGATAATTTCGCAAGTGATTTGACACACAATGTATTAATTTCCTCACTTATTTGACTACAATTTCGGAGTCATTGATAACCTTCAATTGATTCACATTTAAATCAATGTATTTTCTCAGACCTTAAATCAATGCCTCGTTATCAACGATGTTGTTGGTGCATTGGAACTCCAATATGCAAGCTATCATATACTTATTACATTTTGGGTCCTTGAGGATGCATCCTATACTTTCACCCTCGTTTGATTTGGATACATCCAAATATAAAAACTAAAAATATGTATTTACATCTAAATTTACATTATTGGAAACTAAATTTGTACAATCAATTACATCAACCTGAGTAGTGTGAAGGATCTTAGATTGCTGACATGAATCTGCAAAAAGTGACTACTGAACAATAAAATTACCAAAAAATAAATCCAAACATTAATTACCAAGGGTATACTTGGTATACTATGAGAACATTACAAGATCATTATGATCATTTAAATTAGTTGCAGTCTGTTTCATATTCCTTTCATGTTCTACTTTAATTTTATTTTCTTGGACATTGCAAGGAAACCATAAATGTGACCAATATGTAGAAAAATAACCATTTAAATTTTTAGATGAGTCTCTACTAAGAAACAAACCATAATATTTTGGGATGTCTACAACCACAACGTCTATAATATGGTAAACTTTGGGATTAGAAGATAATCTAGTTAACACATCTTTTAATTGTCATAACACCTTGACATTTGATCAGTCTAGTTCGACAATTTGGGTAGTGGTATTTTTTGGTTCAACATTAAGTTTTATGCAAATAAATTGTTCACATTAGATGATTCTTCTGAATCCACTAATATATTGTGAACATTTCTATTATACATTTCAAATTTCAATAAAAATGATGGAGTATGTGACCTAGATTTCTCTCCTATTAATGTTGGATCTACATTAGATTTGTTTTGAGATAAACAACTCATAGTTGTTTTTGCTTTATCCTTTTCTCTATGTTAGGGACCTAACCTCCCTAATCCCTCATGTAGATAGAATAATTTATTTTCTATGTGATAAAAGCAGACATTAGTCAATAAGGACTATTTAATAAATATGGACAAGTCAATGTAAGAAGACCTAATAGAAGCTTCCGCTTCTAGAAAGATCTTCCTCTAGAATATTCTTTAGAAGATATAATTAGTATAAATAAGAGGAGGCATGAGAAATCTTTGTATTGAGAATTATTGTAATAGATCTCTACTCTATGGGTGGTTTCCCCCTCAAAGAGGCAAGTGAACATTGATGTCTTTGAATAAAGGTATTATTTTTGGTATTGCTCTTCTCAATATTTTGTTGCTCCATTAATATATGCTAAATATTCATGTTTCTACATATTATATTACATATGGTACCTTACAAGTGGTATCATATCACTTTCCTTGGCGGGAATTGTGGGTAAATTTGTTTCTAGGGTAGAGATGTGTATTGTCAACATATTTGAAGCATAAATATCTATCGTTTAGCGGGCAAACTTGCGGTGGGGAAGACTACATGCAGGAAATATAGATGGTTTCAAAGGATTTCCTAGAAACCAAAGTTTCATCCTTGTTAGAAAACTTTGTAATCCTTGTTGGTACCCCTCGAGTAGTACCAAATCAAACAAAATATGTACATGGACATCACTCCCATGTATCGACATGTATATCAAGAGTCCCCTAGTTCTCTTAAAACCATCCCTAGATCAATCGATCGACTGCCTGATTGTTATAGTGCCACTGATAACAAGGTAATCAGGTAGTACAACTAAGGGTACAATCGAGCATCCTTACTTGGTTCCATGAGATATTGGGTTGAGTACTACTATTCACCCTTGCACATATATCAAAGATATATAGAACAGGGAAAACCATTGTCCATAGGCACCCTATAAACTCTAACCAAGGGGAATACACCAGGTAAGGAACAAAAAGGAAACTCTAGTCACGCAATCTTACCTCTTGCATTTTGGTTGTAAATTTACTACACATTTTTTCCTATTAAGAATTTGGGCATTTTGACAATGCAATATTATTCAGAAGTATAACTCCATAATAGTAAAAAACAAAATTATGGGTCCTTCATGCACCATTGGTTGAGACCTATTCCATTGGATTTCTCTCTTCGTGCTGATCGCAATGCTACCTATCATTTTCAAGCCTTTTTTTCCAATGGACCTGCCCCTTCTCGACACCCTTATATGGCACTTATCACATTAGATTCCTCTCTTCACCCTGATCACAATGATACCTATCATTTTCAAGCATGTTTTCTCCATGGACCCGACCCCTTCCGAGCTCCCATATTTAGCACTTATCCCATTCGTTTCCTCTCATTTCCCTGAATGTAGTGGTATATATCACTTATCTTCCTTTTTTCTGCAAACCCACCTCTGTTCTCCTAATGGCTCTATTGAGGACACGTCTTAGGCCCTAATAGTCATCACATATATGTTATTAGACATTAGACTACATGATAATATGTATAAAGAAAGAATATATGTAATAAGTGGATAAAGCTAAGTAAATGCAGGTAACAAGTGGCAAATATAACTAAACAAAGGATTAGTTGGAGTGGGTGCAACAACTCCAACCATTCACCTATTTTATAAAGAACTCTAAAGATGGAATACAAACTTGGAATGGAATTCCTTCCCTAAATCTCTCTTCTTGTTGGGTTACATGTGTGTTATTGGTATATTTCATGATGTAGTCTCTCTCTTGAATGCTTGCCTCAATGCCTAGACTACAACATGTCCCCACTCGCCAAGGAAAAACCAATCAAAAACTGAATAACAATAATATTTTCATTCATGCCAAAATGAACCACATTCAGGAACAACTCTCTAGCCAAGTAGAATAACTCCACTCTGCTTTCCAACAATTCTTATCCAAGGTTCCTTCCTCCTCTGGCCCAAACCCCAAAGTTGAAGGTGTTGACTCTTAAAATCCTCTGAAATTTCATTGCAATAATGAACCTCATCTTCCCAGGGTTGAGGTGAACAAATTTTATGGCTCGTATCCAACATCTTGGGTCACTTAGATGGAACACTATTTTTCCCTACATGGCATTACCGACAATTTGACCAACATTTGTTACAACGTTCTCTAGTTGGATCTGGAATGATGGTAATGGTGGAAATGGTGTAGAAATGTGTGCCAAGGGTATGTTTCTCTTGACACAATTTGTTTATGAGTTCTATGAACGCTTTGACACAGACACCCACCATTTAGGCCATTTGACTAAGTTGAAATTGTCTGGAATAGTGGAATATTTTATCACTGCCTTCGAGCAATTGGATTTCTGAATGGAGGGTATGTACAATGCCTTCTTATGGGAATGTTTTATCAATGACCTCAAGGATTAAATCCAAGCCCAGGTCCTCATGGCTCACCCCAAAACTTGGTTGGAAGAAACTAAATATGCCAAGGAGGCACAACATGTCATATTTTCCCAAAACAAAAAACTACTTTTATTTACTTCCCTCGAACCCCTAATCCTACCCCTCCATCCATTCCTCTCAAGGTCCAAAAATTAACACATGAAGAAATGGTTGAATGCCAACTCAAGGGACTTTTCTATAATTGTGATGAGAAATACTTTTCTAGGCACAAGTGTAAATAACATAAAAATTTTATGGCCATTTTCGAGGATGTTTCTAATGAAGATGTTGAGTTTTCACCTGAGGTATCACTAACCCAAGAAGATGATCTTATGTCACCCTCTCATCCTCTCGAAGTTGAACCAGTAATTTTGTTGAATGATCTCATTGGAGTTTTTTCTCCACAAACCCTCAAATTGGTTCGTTACATTAAGCACAGGAAAGTCATCATCTTAGTTTATAGTGGCAGCACTCATAATTTCATTCATCATTTCCTTTCCTAATAAATCGATTATTATATCTATGTTTTCAACAATTTTCAAATCATGATTTTCAATGGTGAATCCATGAATTTTTGGGGGCGTTGTGAAAATGTGTGCCTACAAATTGGTCAGTATAACTTGAAATCTCACATGTTTTCTATTGATATGGGTGGTTGTGACATTGTGATTGGTGTTGAATGGCTACCCACTCTAGGCCCCATAACCATGGATTTTAAAGATTTGACTATGCAATTCCAAGAGGAAGACCAAAAACATAAATTCCAAGGCATTACTATTACACATTATTTTCATCATCCCTATGACCATTAATGATGTAAACCTATCTATTTCCTTCAGAGGGGTCAGTAGCCTGAGTTCCTAAAGAAAGAAGGGAGAAGAACTTTTCCTGAGAAAATAAGTTGCATTTCCCTTTGTAAAAACCCTATTAAAGAGGATTTTCGCATGCTGCACTATAGCTAGTGTGCGGAAATGCCTGATTTTCATAGGCTGCACCATATCTAGGTCACAAAGTGTTCACAGGTTTCTATATAGGCAGGGTGAGAAAATGCTCATACATGGGAAAAACAAGCATCTTCTCGATGCTCCTAGAAGGAGAAACTTCCATGGTGAGGTGGCATCTGAATGGTTTGGATCTTACTCTCTTTCATGATTTAATGGGATCATCCTAACCTCCTCACCTTATCCTCTTCAACTTATAAAAGGAGAGGAGCTCTCATGGAGAAAGTTAGCTTTTGATTTTGGAGCTTGGATTGGATTGAGCTTTGAAGATTGTTAGCTTGGCTAGATGAGCCATTTTGTCAAGATAGATTGTGAATATTATCAGATCTATGCTCTCAGAATTCTTGGAGTGGAAGTGTGTGAGGAACGAAGGACAGTTTGAAGGGACCTTACAACATCAAGGCCATGGGTGTAATCTCTCTTTCACATTTAATATGATACAGTAATATGATTCTTTCCTATAAAGCTTATTGTGTTTTATTGTATGATTCCTTGATCACATACATAGGTTTATATTGAGTTTATGCTATTACTATCACTTTGGTTGGTTGCGTTCTTTTGTAGGTTCATCATTGTATGGGCGTTGGAATGGAGCTAGGATGGTGATGGCGAGAGGAAGCGACATTTAAACAGTATGTCACCTATCCCTCTTTAGTTAGTAAATTAAATATCTAAAACTTAAGGAAAGCGTCATGTTCTAGTGTGTTTTGTTCTAGATCTAGGTGGATCTAGGGAGATCAGTTAGTGTCCGCACCTATCGATTTATCCAATAGCAAAATTGGTGACTCCACTGGGGAACAGATTGTTTCCTAGTTAGTCTACTTTCCCTTGATTCTATTGCTTCTTTTCTAGTTTATGAATCTGTGGAAGATCCATCCAGACTCTCTGGATCTGAAAGTTCACTTATACTCTTTGTCCTTTTTCCAAATTCCTTTTGATTACAGATATTCCTGCACTTCACCTATATACAGCCTGTGAAAAAAATTGATTTTCACACCTCACTGTTTAAACCAGTGTGACATTTTCGCACCCTACCCAATGCTAGCCTGCGAAAACTGTTGATTTTCACACTATAATATACTGTAAGCTTGCGAACATGTTTGTAAAAAAAACTAAAATTGGATTGGGTCTTGTTATCTTTTGATGCCCAATTTTTCTTTGATCATCTAGATTGAATTTTTGGAGCCTATGTTGATCTATTTACAGTCTGCTTGACATTCTTTGAGTTGATTTTAGCCATATTTGCTTTGTTTGGTTTTGAAGGATTAGTCTCTTTCTTTGAGTATCTTTCAATTACAAAATGTGTGTTTTCTTCAGAATTGTTTAGGGAAAGATCAGATTTCTTCTGAATAGTTTACCTTAAAAGAAAACTCTTAGTTTAGGTTTCTTTGTTTTAAGAAAGTTCATTATTGCTTTTAGTGAAATTTTTGAAACAAAAAGATTTGATTTCTTGCTTTATATTAGATTGGGGGCATCCTTGCATTTGAAGTAGCGAAATTGCATGATTCTTGTCATTTTTTGGTCTTAAATTCTGAAAAAAATTCTTAAAGATGGGGGGGGCATAAATCGTGTATTGGTGTATAGTCTATTTTTCTCATTTCTTAAAGATATTGATATTGATGAGTTTTTTAAAATGTTGGGACATTGTGCATCTGAGAATGAGAAATGTTTTCTCCTTCTCATAGCATAGCTCTCATTGAAATGAAAAGATTGCATCTTCATCTCTTTGCATAAATTTCGAGTTGGTCAAAACACCATGTTGTCCATGCCATCTTCCTTTTGAGTAACAACAACCTTACAAATAAAGTACTTATAAAAATTGATTAGACATTTTTATATTTTCTGGTAGAAAACCTACAATAGATTAGTTGTAGGGCTTTGGAATAGGTGTGAAAGATAACTTTCCAAAGCTGCAAACAAACATCGTATCTTGTGATAGGGAGAGTTAAATCCACTTACTACATTTTGTCCTAGGAAGCCCTTCTCACAGAAGGGTCAATCACGAGGTCGCATTAAGACTGGTAGAGTTACTCACCCTACTTTGTCAGTCTTGGTGTAGAGATTGCTCATATTATGGGGGTCACTTGAAGGTATACCCACAATTATGAGTGGAAGCCTTTCGAGTTGATTTCAGGCTAGATACCTTGCCTTTGCGCATGGATTGGACTGTTGATTGTTTCCCCAGGCATTCATTGTAGTAATTGGTACCTTAGTGGCCTATCTCTCTAGGTTCTTTACAGGAGGTGACTGTGGAGGGGCAAGTCTTCATGGTACCTGGAATCAACATTGGCCAAACTCACTTGGGCTCCTTGGAGGGTATACCCATGATTATGTGTGGGAGCTTGCACCAAGGCATAAGTATGTTAAGTAGGTATTCAATGTAGCTTTTCCACCCGCTCTATCTCAGCCCCTTTTTACTTTGTTCCCGCAACGTTGGATTTCATCACCAACTAGTGTGCTCATTGTGAGAAGGTTTTGTTTGTTTTCTTACTTCCTAGATTTTTAGTGTGTGCTGTTTGTTTTCCCTAGCAGACTCTAGGTTGGATTTGTTTTATATGGCGTCAGTTCCCAAAACAACCAATGAAGGAACCCTTGCTCCAGGAGAACCTTTTGTTTTTCCTTCTTATGGAAACATTGGTCCTCCTCACATCACTACTTTGAGCCTCCCAGGTCTCATTATTGGATTGTCGGTGTGGTTGTTTTCCACTCAGGTAATCCAAAATCTAGTAAGTTCTTCGGTCATAAGAACTTCCCCCCAAGAGCATCAACCTCATGTTGATCCTTCACCGTCTTCACTAGTAAGATCTTCTTCGCCTTCTTCACTTGCAAGGTCTTATTCTGTTTCATCTTCTTCGCCAAGTGAGAGCTTTGAAGCTAATAACCCGGTGGATAAGAAGAAGAAGAAATGAAAGAATAAGAAGAAGAAAATTAAACAAGGGTCCAAACTTCCAACCACTGCAGGACATGTTGGAAAGAAACCAATTACTGTTAACAGCACTGGGAGTGTTGATGATGCCAAGAACACCCAAAAAACCCGTAAGCCCAAGTACCCTTGAAGGCTTTGCAAGGGTAGCCATATTCTTAAGTATTTCCCTGATATATCCAAGGTTATAGAAGCATGGTCTACAAACCTCACCAATTCGTGTCGTCAGCCTCTGAACAACATGTTGATGACCTCCCGTCAACTAGTCACGATACTATTGGGAAGAAGAAAAGTAGAGCCAAGTTCCCATGTATGTTATGCAAAGGGCATCATCTAACTCACATTTGACCTCATATGGATGAAGCCTTGAGATTCCTGGAAGACATGACTGGTTCCCAGCTTCTTATCTCAAGCTTACTCTCGAACCACTTGTAGTTGATGGAATGATCAATCTGGTCCCTTCGTCGGTCAGTCTAGTTGCTCATGTCATCAATATGCTCACGTCCTTAGTTGAACCAGTTGAAAAAGTGTTCGATCCAATCCCATCCTTGATTAATCGCACTCTCCCACTAGAGAGTGAAAATCAAGTGGTCGATCCGATTTCCTCCTCATTCGATCCCACTCTCCCGTTAGAGAGTGAAACCCAAGCAATCGATCCTTTTCCAAGTATCGGCCCCATTCTCCCCTTGGAGAATGAAACCCAAGTGGTCGATTTGACGTCATTATTAGTCGATCCTACTCTCCTGCTAGAGAGTAAACCCGATACTACTCACATTTTTCCTGTTGATACAGAGTCTACCATGTCGGGGGGCATTCCTCCTTCTCCCATGGAACCCCCCCCAAGTAACGAAGCCATCCTTTTTAATTGGGGTGCACTAACTGGACCTCATCTTCCTTCTCAAATTCCTTTCCAGATTACAATGCAGGTTTGTGGTTGAGATGTTCCTCAGACGCTGATAGATGAAGGTGCGTCTGCTAGTATTTTTTCCTCTATTGCTTGGCAGGCTTTGGGTTGTCCTCATCTTGCACTAGTTACACAGAATTTGTTATCTTTTAACAAAAGAACCAGACAACCTTTAGGGATCCTTCCTCAATTTCCTATAACTTTGGGAGGGAAAACTATCTTTATTGATGTCATGGTAGTCCAAGACCCCTTGGATTTCGCTTTACTCCTTGGGCGGGATTATATCTATCCCATGAAAGATATTTTGTCTACTCTTTTTTGTGTGATATCTTTCCCTCACGATGGAAGAGTTGTAACTATTGATCAACTTTCATTCGTTGATCCCATATGGATTGCCTCCCTGAATGGTTCTTATATGCAGATGATATCGCCCCCACCACAGGTCAATTATGTGGCATTGTCTCCCATGGCTTCAACTTCTGATGACTTAGATCTAGTACTTGACATGGTGATCACTTTGATAGGGTTGTTAGAGCCTGATCTCTTTACTCCCATAGCAAGCCTCGACATGGTGTCCTTCCAGAGTGTGTTTCTTCCTTCCAGTGAAGACTTCTTGGAATCCATGACCAAGTTTTATCCCTTGACATGGTGTCCTTTCGGAGCATTTTCTTCTTGGAATCCAGGATCAAGAAGAGAGTTGAGGATAGTTTTTGCGTATCTGAGGCAACCTCGTTAAAAAATGAAACAAAGGTATATGAGCATGATTTTCTGATTTCAAACTCATTAAAAAATGAAACTAGACTCGAGCATAGTTTTCTAATTTCAATCTCATTAAAAAATGAAACCACTTACAAGGATAGTTTTTTCGTCTATGTGGCAACCTCGTTACAAAATGAAATAGAGGTTATGAGAATATTTCTTGTTTCTGTTTCAAGCTTGTTAAAAATGAAATAGTTTTCCCACTCTCTATTTGAGTCAAGTCCTTCGTCTAGTATTTGAAGCTTCATTTCATTCTCCTTTGCAGTTGGATGAAATGAAGCTTGGGGGGCATCTAGAATTCATGATGAAGTTGAGCTGCTAGCTTCTTAAGCTGGGGGCTAAGTACCAACCATGTGAATTCATAGATAATGCGTTGGGAAGTTCAAGCATAGTTTTTACTTTGGTTCAAGCTTGTGTAAAAATGAAACCACCTACCTCAAGCATAGTTTTCCGCTAGTTCAATCTTGTGTAAAGATGAAACCAGGTCCAAGCATAGTTTTGCTTAGTTTTAAGCTTGTGAAAAAATAAAATCTATCCCAAGCATAGTTTTGTTTTGTTTTAAAGCTTGCGTAAAAATGAAAACAATCACGAGATTAGTCTTTGTTCTTTCTCATGCTCATAAATATATGAGAATAAGTTACTGAGCTTAGTCTTTGTTCTTTCTCGTAAAGACATGAGAATGTAACCAAGTGTACTTTTATCACTGTTTTGGACTCATAAAGGTTATACGAAAAAGGAACCCCCTGGAGTTCTCTTTAAGCTCCTTTTATACTCTCTAAACATGAAAAGATTTTCGAGCGATCTTGTTCTTTTCACACTCGTAAAAGTATCTAAAGAAAATGTTCAATGAGTGATAGTTTATCACTTTTTCGGTCTCGTCGAACTAATTTACGAAAAAAGAACTGGGAGAGTTCTCTTTAAGTGTTTTTCAGACTCTCAAAACATGAAAAACCCCCGAGTTTTCTATCTTTGGACTCGTTAAACAAACATCAAAAGGCCCTTATGGGACCGAACTACTCCTTCCTAGGGTTCGTTAAACATACTCTGAGGGACGCATCCAAAGGATGAGCTTACATCACAAGCATATGTTATCCTCCTCAAGCTTGCGTAAAAATAAAGAGCAAGGATGATTTTAAGGATGGAAATTTATTTTAAAATGTAGAAACCTTGGTGAATCTTACTAATCCTTCATATGCCAACTATAAATGTTTGGCGATATTTTGTAAAAATATTCAAATTGCTATGGATTTTATGTATTTTGTATAAAAGTTTCGCGATTTTTAAGGTAAAATAACTTTATCCTATAAAATTTGGGCGAATAATTTTTAGAATGGCAAATATTGTTTTGGGAAAATCCATGGAAAATTAGCCCATGAGAGAAATTTAGCCCCTAAAATCATCCTTGATAAAGAGGTACTCGCCAAAAATGGTGGGGGTGAAATTTGGGAAAGA
Source organism: Picea mariana (assembly GCA_032191745.1). Classification (NCBI taxonomy): domain Eukaryota; kingdom Viridiplantae; phylum Streptophyta; class Pinopsida; order Pinales; family Pinaceae; genus Picea; species Picea mariana. The sequence goes on along the minus strand of JASDQU011506433.1, from coordinate 4,873 downwards.
AATGTGTATAAGCTTGTATTCTATGGAAGACTCACCTTTGGACATGACACCCTTTCACTCGCTTCATGTCTAGGTTGGAAAATTTTGCTCGTCTCTTGGTCATACTCCTTTATAAGATTACAAATTGGTCTGTGATCCCGTTTTTTGAGTCAGTGTTTCCAAGACAATTGTCGTGTCATCAATATGTTCAAAAGAGATGTTCAACCCAAAAATCCTTCTATTGCGTCGGCCATTTCCACAGTCCTTAAGCCTTCTATTGTGTCAGCCATCCCTAAGTCATTCTTGAATCACTTGTTACTCTGATCTACATCAAATCTTGTTACTTGTTTCGTGTCATTGATGAGGGATACATTAAGGCCCTCCTATGACAAGTCTTTTCTTGTTGACTTCAACTCATTATCCAGGACTTAGACTTAGAAATTAATTGGTACCTTGGAACTTGCATGCCTCAATGGAAGGTTTCCTCGCTTTCAACAGTGGGTTTTCATTATTGACCCCTAATTGAGAGATTTCATCAAGTGTTCGACCTCAGCTCATTGATTCACATTCGGTGGATTGTACTAGTGTACCTTGGGAGTCATTGACATTAATGGTGATTTCCCTCACACTTGTTAACAGTATACACTAATGACCGATAATCATCTCCACCACTCTATAGTACGAATCTAACCATGTTTGACTTCGACACATGTATTCGCATGGTTAGATTCGTACTATAGAGTGGTGGAGATGAAGACTCTAGATCTTTTCTGATAGATTCAGGTTGCATTGGAGTATATTCAGTGTACTGTTACATAGATCCACATTGTATGTCTAGTGGCTATGTTCAAATTTGAGTCTTTAACACATAGATTCACAATGTATTTTTGGTGGCTATGTTCAGATTTGAGTCATATTGGCATGGATCCACAGTGTATGTTTGGTGGCCATGACCTGTCTTACTTGACATGGATCTTCGCATGTCAACATTTATGCTCTGAGTTATTTATATTCTGAGTATGGGAATGTCTACCTCAGTGATGATATATTATTGTACTATATTTCCTTGTTTGTTGGCAGGTTTCCGACCGACTGTTCCATGTTCCCTACACACACTCGACAAAGTATTTCAGCTATCACTCTATTTTAACTTCATACTTTGGGGGGCTCTCTGTTACACATTATTTTAATCATCCCTATGACCATTAATGATGTAAACCTATATGTTTCCTTCAGAGGGGTCAGTAACCTGAGTTCCTTAAGAAAGAAGGGAGAAGAACTTTTCCTGAGAAAATAAGTTGCATTTCCCTTTGTAAAATCCATATTAAAGAGGATTTCCACATGCTACACTATAGCTAGGGCGTGAAAATGCTTGATTTTCACAGGCTGCACCATATCTAGGTCGTGAAGTGTTCACAAGTTGTTATATAGGCAGGGTGTGAAAATGCTCATACATGGGAAAAATGAGCATCTTCTCGATGCTTCTAGAAGGAGAAACTTCCATGGTGAGGTGGCATCTGAATGGTTTGGATCTTACTCACTTTCATGATTTAGTGGGATCATCCTAACCTCCTCACCTTATCCTTGTCAACTTATAAAAGGAGAGGAGCTCTCATGGAGAAAGTTAGCTTTTAATTTTGGAGCTTGGATTGGATTGAGCTTTGGAGATTGTTAGCTTGGCTAGATGAGCCATTTTGTCAAGATAGATTGTGAACATTATCATATCTATTCTCTCATAATTCTTGGAGTGGAAGTGTGTGAAGAATGAAGGACAGTTAGAAGGTACCTTATGACATCAAGGCCATGGTTGTAATCTCTCTTTCACATTTAATATGATACAGTAATATGATTCTTTCCTATAAATCTTGTTGTGTTTTATTGTATGATTCCTTGATCACATACATAAGTTTATATTGAGTTTATTATATTACTATGACTTTGGTTGGTTGCGTTATTTTGAAGGTTCATCATTGTATGGGCATTGGAACGGGGCTAGGATGGCGATGGCGAGAGGAAGTGACGTTTAAACAACATGTCACATATCCCTCTTTAGTTAGTAAATTCAATATCTAAAACTTAAGGAAAGCATCATGTTCTGGTGTGTTTTGTTCTATATCTAGGTGGATCTAGGGAGATCAGTTAGTGTCCACACCTACCAATTTATCCAATAGCAATTACAGTAGGCTCTCTAGAGATCATCAATTCCCACCACATGGAAAAGTTATTCAAAAAAGGTCATTCTAGAATCATTGCCCAACTCCATTCCATTCAAGTGATTGAGACTCCCTCTGTGCACCTAGACATTCAATCTATCATTTCCCAACATCACACTATTTTCCAAAATCCTCAAGTCCTTCCCCTCACACATGGTGACCATGACCATTCCACTCCTTTAATTTTAGGCAATATTCCTCCTGTTGTGCTCCCTTATCACCATCTCTTTTCTAAAAAAAATTAAATTGAGAAAAATTTCCAAGAATTGGTAGAAGCAGGTGTTATCTATCCTAGTACTATCCTCTATTCTTCCCCTGTTTTCATGGTCCTCAAAAAGGAAGGAGATTGGGACATGTGTCCTAATTTTCATGCCCTCAACAAAATTACCATCAAGGACAAATTTCCCATTACTATCATAGATGACCTTTTGGATGAACTTAGTTGGGCTCAATACTTTACCAAACTTGAACTTCGTTCTGGCTACCACCAAATGCGTATGAAAGAGGAATAAATTCCCAAGAATGCATTTTTCACTCATAAGGGCCACTTTTATTTCTTGGCCATGCCCTTTGGTCTCTATAATCCTCCCTCCACTTTTCAAAGTCTCATGAATCATGTTTTTTTTCCTTTCCTCCTTCACTTTGTGTTAGTCTTATTTGATGATATTATCATCTATAGTAAAACTTGGCAAGCCCATCGCACCCATGTGGATCAATTTCTCCATCTCCTCTCAAAGAACAAATGTTTCCTCAAATAGACTAAATGTGTTTTTGGCATATCTGAATTTGAGTACCTAGGTCATATTGTTGGCAAGGATGGTGTTGGGTGGATCCTAAGAAAATTTAAGATATGCAAAATTGGGCTCACCCTAAAAATATTAGAAGTCTGCATGGTTTCCTGGGTTTAACATGATATTATTGCAAGTTTGTTCAGAATTATGGAAAAATTGTGGCTCCTCTAACATATCTTATTAAAAAGAATGCTTTCAGTTGGACTCCATCCACTGACTAATCCTTCAAAGCCTTGAAATAATCTATGTGCAACACTCGTATATTGGCCTTGCCTGACTTCACCAAGACCTTTGTTTTACAATGTCATGCATCTGGGAGAGGAATCAAGTAGTCCTTATGCAAGATGGATGACCTTTGGATTTCTCCAAAAAGCAGTTGTTAGAGGGACATTTGGGTCAATTGATCTATGAAAAGGAAATGTTGCCTATTTTGCATGCAGTAGATATCTAGCACCCTTATATATTAGGAAGATTCTTCCAAATTAAAATGGGTCATAAAATCTTGAAGTTCTTCCTAGAACAACATATTTCATCCCTAAAGAAACAAAAATGGGTGACCAAGTTGTTTGGATATGATTATGAGATCGTTTACAAGAAGGAAAAATAAAATGTGGTGGTTGATGTTCTTTCCAGGAAATATGAAGAAGAAGAAGGGTCCCTCTTTTCCCTATGATTCCTTGTCATCAACTAGCTTCAAGTTGTTCGTCAGGAATAGTTGCAAGATCCCAAAATTTCTAGCTTAATCCATCAATTGCAACATGATCCCCAAGTTGTTCCAGGGTACTCTTGGCACATTGACACATTTTTATATAAAGGTCACCTCTATTTAAGAAAATAGTCGGCCCTTAAATCCATAGTGCTCTCTGACTTTCATGCTTCACCTACTGTAGGTCATTCAGTTTTTACCAAAACTTATGAATGGGTCAAAATTTCTTTCTTCTGGGATAGTATGAAATAGGACATCCACACCTTTTTGGTCGAATGTGATACATGTCAATGCAATAAGGGAGATATTGTAAAACCTTCAGTAACACTCCAAATACTTCCACGTCCACCTACTATTTGGAAGAATATTTCTATGGATTTCATTGTTGGCTTACCCAAATTAGGAAATAAGTCAGTCATCATGGTGCTAGTCGATCATCTTTCCAAATATGCTCATTTTGTTTTCTCTTCAACACCCGTTCACAACAACCATAATGGCTAAATGTTTTATGGATAATATATTCAAACTCCATGGGATGCTTCATTATATTATTTGTATCTGTGATCCAACTTTTACCAACCATTTCTAGCAACAATTATTCAGGCTCTAGGGAACCTAATTGCATCTCAGCACAACCAATCATCCCCAGACTGATGGCCAAACAAAAGAGGTCAAAAACATTTTCAAACATATTTGAGGTGTTTTTCATCCAACCAACAACATCAGTGGGTTTAATGGTTACCACTAGGTGAATGGTGGTACAACACATCTTACCATACTGTAATGTCCCCACTTTGGGACATCATCACAAGGCGGAGATTTATGATGACCAGAGTAGCCAGATGGGTGCTAGAGCGAGTACAGGGGTATTTGAGAGGCATTTTGGGGTCCATCTTGCATTGATGATCATATTCCATCATTATGATCCATTCCTCATAGGTTGGCTTTGGTTTCATTGCATTCCAACGATTTCCATGATTTTGACTATTTTGAGCTATAAGTCAATGGAATTCACTGAAGAGGTCATTTTGGTCACATTACTTGGAGGAACCTCTTAGTGTAATAGCTCATTGGAATCAGGAGGAGAAACACTACAGGATGGGATGGCTAGAAGTGACTTTTAGTGGCCAGGGAAGCCACAAGGAGAGATAAGGAGCTTTTCAAAGGTAAAAAGGTTAATTAAT